>JASAMX010016068.1:0-100414 GCA_030248175.1 Microlaimidae sp. YZB2_3
CTATAACGTTTTTTGTAGTGGCGTAAAGCGTTAAAACTACTTTACGTATTAAAATTTTAGATCCAGCCAGAAAACAATTGTTTTTTGTTACTTGAAATTTTGCTTGATTTATATTTTTAGTGATGTTGCCCTAAGCTCCGAGCTCCGGAGCGGAGCTCCGCTTTAGGAGCTCCGGAGCAACCCCCGGAGCTCCCCCCTATTTTTGTACTAACTTTATAAATAATTAAGGAGTGATTCCATAGATAATTTTGTCAAAATTTTTTTGAAAACTAAATTTTTTTCAAAATTTATTTAAAACGCTAGAAGTATGTAGTATTACAAAGCTGATAAAGTAGTTTTAAATGTATTTTAAATTTAAATAAACTTAAAATCGCTTATAGCTCCCTTTGCTTTTAATGGCCGGAGCTCCGGAGTGTATATTGAAGGGTAGGAACATCACTAATATTTATCGTAGGGAAGCTGACTTAATTTCGGCTACCGTTTTTATTTTTTTGGATAAGTTTTTTTTTTGGTGTTTCCAATCGACCCAAAATTTGGTCTAAAAATCAAACGATAGCTATTTTTATTATTCCAGTACAAAATTTTAAAATTTCTGTTACACTTAAAAATCAGTGGAGGTTTAAAAGTTTTTTATAGGCACCTTGCACTGAAACGCAGTTTATACATGAAGTATGCAATATACATAAGTGTCACCATAATGGATAATTACCGTACTCCTGCTTATCTTTTCGTAGTATGCAGAGCAACCGATAGAAAGCGCGCGAAATTACCGGTATTACCTACGTATCTTTTCGTAGTATGCAGATCAACCGATAGAAAGCGCGCGAAATTTCGATCGGTTGATCTGCATACTACAAAAGATAAGTAGGAGTACGGTAATTATCCATTATGGTGACGCTTATGTATATTGCATACTTCATGTATAAACCGAGTTCCAGTGCAAGGTGTCTATAGTGGCCGAAATTAAGGCGTGAGCCATTAACTTATGCCACCTAGAAAAAACTGGCTGTAACTATTGCCAAAACGAACAATAAAAAATTTTAAAGGTTTTAAATTTTTGCTTAGGTATTGTTCTTAGTACATATAACTTAATTTTTTCCCGTTTGCAAATTTTAATAGTTATTAGCAAGACTTTAAATAATTATGTCAAAACCTTAAAAAAACAAGTTTTAATAACCTGCATTTTTGTTGAATTTTTTGGTTTAGGGTCGATGGAGCCGAGGGAACTTGGAGCCAAAAATAAACATCGCTAAAACCTATACCCAAGCCTAAGCAAAGCCTAAAAAATAAAAATTTTTTCCGGCGGCTCCAAGTTCCCTACTTACGGCTCTAAAGACCCCGTACCATTTTTTTTGGCTTAAAAAACGTCAAAAAAGTCAAACGACGGCAAAAAACGGCAGGTTTTTTTACCTAAATTTTAAGTGTTCGAAATTAATGGAATCTTAAAAGGCGCATTTAGTTAAACGCATTGCAAAGTGATTTTAAAGAAAATATCAAAACATGAAAATTAACAATTTTGAGCCTTAAATATATAAGTTATTTTAAGGTTATAGGGTAACTGACTTAACTTCGGCCACCTTTTTTTATTTTTTTGAATAAGTTTTTTCTAGCTTTTTCAATCAAGCCAAAATTTGGCCTAAAAATCAAACAATAGCTATATTTCTTATTCCAGTGCGAAATTTGAATATTTCTGTTACACTTAAAAATCAGTGAAGGTTTAAACTTTTTTTCTAAAGTGGCCGAAATTAAGGCGCGTGCCATTTATTTCGGCCAGCTACAAAAAACTGGCCATAACTATTGCTTAAACGAACAATAAAAATTTCTAAAGGTTGCAAATTTACCCTTAGGTATTGTTCTTGATACGTATAACTTAATTTTTCCCGTTTGCGAACTTTAATAGTTATTAGCAAGACGTTAAATAATTATGTCAAAACCTTGAAAAACAAGTTTTAATAACTTGTATTTTTTTTGTTCAATTTTTATTTTTGGCTTAAAAAACGTCAAAACAAAGTCAAACGAGCAAAAAAAATTCTTTATAAATACGGTAGTACAATGATATTTAAAAACAGCAAAAAACAGCAGGTTCTTTCACCTAAATTTTAAGGTGGCCGAAATTAACGGAATCTTAAAATGCGCAGTTAGTTAAACGCATTGCAAAATAATTTTGAAAAAAATATCAAAACATAAAAATTAACAATTTTGAGCCTTAAATAAATGATATTTTAAGTTTAAATAGTGCTTTGTTCTAAATTTGATGCAGTTTAAAGACAAAGGGAAAATTAAGGAAATCACAAAAAATTGAGTTTTTTGTATGAAAATGTTAATAATGCCGAATAATAAAAATAAAAAACTTTTGCAAAAACATTTTATTCAACGTGCATCCAATTACTTTTGTGCTAGTTTTTTTGTGTTTTAAAAATAAGTCAATTTTCTAACACTCTTAATTGATGGCCGAAATTAAGGCCTGGCCGAAATTAAGTCAGATACCCTATACCCTGGTTTAAGACTCAGCCTCAAAGAATTTTCCCGCTACCAACAATTTTTCAGGACACAGGGTTTAAGTTTCTAGTTTAAAATTCGAATTTAACCTAAAAACTGAAATAGAATAATTTTTAAAAAAAATTTCATTTTTAATTTAAAAATATTGTTTTTTTCGTTTTTAAACAAAAAAGTAAAGTTATCATTAGGTAAAATGTTTTTAAAAAAATTTACCCCCTTGTTCAAAGTTTTAATGCAATTTGTCTTGTTTTTATATCGCTGGGTTGCTACTACATATGTACATCGCAATAGCAACTAAATTTAAATAAGTGCGTTTTTGGTGCTTACGAATTGAATATGTAAGTTGTTTTTTAGTACAATTGCTTTTTCTTACATTTTTTTGCTGTTAAAGACTGCAAGGTCTGCTAACAAACCAGTTTTTTGTAAAAACATTGTCTATGACCAGTTAGTTTATCAAGAATATATAATTCAAGAAAATGTTCGACTGTACACTAAATTTTTGACCAAAATTTTGCTTTAAAAGTCGCACTTTCGAACTTGTGTGCGATTTTTCCAGCAAAAATCCGCCATTTTCTGCTAGTTTTCTTGTGCGGTTTTTAAGACAGTGTTAGTTTTCTTGCAGTGGCGACTGCGACTTATTTTGCAGTCAAAACTGTTCTATTCGCACTGCGATTATTTTAGCACTGCTCAACAAAAAATTCTGGCTGCACAACAAAAAAATACAGACGCTAGTAGTAATTTTCAATGAAATAAAAACAATGCGAAACTTGTTTTATTTAATATTAAAACGTTGGAGAGTTACTTTATTTCATTAAAACTAAATTTTTTTAACATCTTAAGGTTAAAAAAACGACTTTTAGGGCTGGTTCATACTTATGACAAACGGTCCTTTGGACAAAGTCCAAAGGACAATTTTATAAAAGCCAAAACATCCTTTGGACAAACCAAAACGTCCTTTGGACTTTTTCTTTTGGACGAAGTATTAACGCTACTTAAAATTTGTCTTTTGGACAAAGTCCAAAGGACAAAATTCAAAAGGAAAAGTCCAAAAGACAAAAGTATGAATACGTTGTCCTTTGGATTTTGTCCTTTGGACTTTATCCTTTGGACAAAGTCCAAAGGACGTTTTTACGCTGTATTTGTCCTTTGGACAAAGTCCAAAGGACTTTTGTCGTTTGGACTTTGTTCAAAGAACGTTTTGTCATAAGTATGAACCAGTTTTTACTCATTTAAACACAAAATTTTCGCTCCGTTTTGTTTTTATTATTTTTGTTGTGCAGCCCTCGCAGTGCAAAAATAATCGCAATGCAAATAAAAAGTATAGAGTGCAAAAGAAGTCGCAGTCCCCACTGCAAGAAAACTAACACTAGGTTAAAAATCGCAGCACGGGAAAACTAGCAGAAAATGGCGAATTTTTGCGAGAAAAGTCGCATGTGAATTCAAAAGTTCGAGTTTTCTCGCAAAATTTTGGTCAAAAATTTAGTGTACAGTCGAACATTCTCTTGTGTTATATATTCTTGATAACAATAACGAAATCTGTTACTGTTAACAATAAAACGAGTCAGAGTGGTTTGTTTAGATGGACTTTTGGCATTTGACATTGAAAACGAAATATTTAAACAACTGCACACAATTAAAAAAATTTTAAAAATTTTGCTAGTTTTAATCACGAAAGATTAAGTTAGTATTAAAAAAAATATTTAAAACTTAGTTCTTATTAACTGAATTTTATTAATGTACAAACAAATTTGTATTATATAAACTAAATATATATACATTTGTAAAAAAGTAAATGTGTAATTTTATTATTATTTGTGCTGTTAATATTCACTCTTGTGACAATTTGCGTTTTATTTGTTTTGTATATTAAATATAAGTTGTCGTATACTAAAATATAAGTAGGTAAGTTAGTGTACGTCATTTTAACTTGCCATTTTTTTTTAGTATTTTATTTTTTTTAGTAGATAGATAGGTTTTTTAGTATTTTATTTATTTTATTGACATAATTGTACTGTTCAACCAAAAATTAAATTATTCTATTCAATTTTATTCTAAAAGGCTAACCGTTAAAAATATAATCCATTTTTAAAAACTGCTATGTATATTTTCAGCTTTTATAGCTATAATATTATAAAAAGCTAAACGAAAATAATAAATCTGTTTTTAAAACTACGTTTTTTTGCAAAAATTGCTACGAAATGGGCATGATGTATTGACTTTTTTCTATCGTTTTATTAAATTATTACTGCGTAAAGTTTACTATAGTTTTGGTAATCTTTATGGGTACCCGCAAAAATTGTTTTGAGCAGCAAACATGTAACGAAATGATAAAGTATATATACTAATTTATGTTTTTTTAATTGTAAGATGGTTTCTCCAGAAAGTTGTTGACAAAGTTTTTATGAAGGTAGATAAGAGTGGAAAAAATTACGTACTGTAAAAAAGTACTAACTAGTACCTAGAACTAGTAAGTTGATATTAAGGTCCTAATATTAAGTTGGAGACAAAAACGTGTTTTTTAAAGACTAAAATAGTCAGGCAGAAAAATTTTCAATAGATTCTAAGGCAAATATAATGCTTTTCCACAAATATAAGTCACTCGGTCTTTATGAGTTTATCCAATAATTTAATGCAATTTTATTTTTAAACTATGCGGTCACTCTAAATCTTTTTTAAAAAAGTCCTTATGAGTTTATGTAATGCAATGTTATTTTTACAACGTGCGGTCACTCCGCACCTGGCGTGGGAGTTAAATTGCGTGAAAATTCAATGTCAGAAAACGGTTTAAAATACCGGTTTTCGTGGGACTTTTCCGATTTTTCCGATGTGCCCTCAGTTCATCGATCGCCCAGTGTTACTATAACGATTATCGGGATTTACAATTTGGAAAATGAGCCAAAATGCTTATGAAATGTACGCGACTGTGATTTTTTTTTGATTTCTAACAGCGCATTATTAACTACGGAATAAGCCATAGTTACGTATATTTTATAATGACTGCAGCCCATTTTGTTATAGTAACGATGTACTGGCTGCCACAACGCGCAACGGACGGTGGGTGGGTTTTGGATTTTTCCACTGTCCATTTTGCCGCCATTTTGGTCACAAAGGACGGTAAAAAGTGTCAAAATAGCACCAAGATTAACAGGGCTTGGACTCCTTATTAGAAAGCCAATACCGACCCGTGCGCTTGAGTATATAAATGAACGGGGTTCGAAAGAGTCTAAGGGAGGGTTTGCGCTTTTTCCGCCTGTGACTCCTTTTTTCGTAAGGAGCCAGAAATGTTTTATTGTGTCCCGCGTGTGCTCTTTCAAACTCGTTGTTATTGCGTCTGTTAAAATTTGTCCGAACCGCGCAGCGCGTTGTAATAAAATTTGACGCCGAATAAATATTTACTACTATTTTTTTGGCGAAAATAGAAATATTTTAAAAAACGAGAAGACGAGTACTAAATTAATTAAAAATCGGGGTTGTCGTAAGATTGGAACATTACCAACCAATTTTATCAAAACAATAATACAGCAACTGGCTATCGCAAACTTTTGAACCGTAACCTGGGATGAGGTGGAAATGGAATGTATTTTCATCCAACCCAATCCATGTTATATTCATGTATTTTCGGTAATTATAAAAGAGAAAAAAATTCAATAGCATTATTGTCATAAAAATAATTTTTCCTACTTCTGTCCAAAATATTTTTTCTTTTTTTTTCATTTTTAAAGACCTTTTTTTAAAAATAAGCAATTTAACATACAAAATTTTTTTACCGTTTTTATAAAAAAAATAAATTAAATTAATTTTAATGATATTTTTCGAAAGTTACAACATGTTGGATGGAAATATACGCGAAATAAATTTAGGGTTTTTACAAAAAAAAAACAAACAATTTTTTAACAATTTTGATTAGTTTTTTCATCGTGGTGTGTACGTTTTTTAAAAATGTTCTCGTTGTTTTCAATTTCTACGGTTTTCATTTTAACAAATTTTATGTGAATTATTTATATATTTGTTTAATATATTTTTTTGTTTTAGTTTTTAGGTGTTTTTTACGCGGCGGGATGGTCGGCCGACTTTTTGGTAAGCTTATAAACAAAATTTATTGTTTTTATGTTTTTTTTAAATTAAGAAAATGTTTTTATCTTTTTAGTTTTGCGCACATATAAATCAGCTATGAGTGTACTTACGCGCAGTGTTTATGTTCTCATTTGAGAACAAATCCAATTAATTTTTATTATTTTCCATTTTCGCAACTGAAATTTTAACAATACACTTTTCGACTTGACAACGATTGTTTACTTTAGTTTTTTGCAGCATACGTTTGGTATATATTTGGTAATAATACCTAAATTAATGATTGTAAAATTACGGTATTCGAAACACCGTAATTATTGCCAAAGCTTAAAAAGGTTTTTAGTTGTTAATGTTTCATGGTGACAGTTTATCTGGGGTTTTTAAAAAAAATTCATCATTCTAAATGCGTTAATGTATCTTTCTAAATTGCCAAACTTGGTATACATAAAAACGTTAAAAAATCGTACGATGTGTATGTGAATCATTAAGGTAACGAAAACCCGTTTGTAAGTTCAAACTGATTGACAAAATTTTAAAACTTACATGAAGTAGTTTTCCAATATGTTAAATTTGTTCTAGAATTTTTATGAAAGATTTTGACAATAACAAAACCACACGGCGCATAAAAGGATTTAAAGCATAATGTATTTGAAACAAATTTGAAACCAATAAATAAATAAAAAAATATGTTTAATCAATTTTTGTATCGATTGTTTTATCAATAAAGTGCGTTTTAGTGTTTAAATTGGACATAACAATAATGTGTAAAATTTATTTGGCACGAAAAGACAAAAAAAAGTCTAAAAATTAAAGGAGGGTGTCGTAAATAAACCAAATTAGTTAAAAATAATGAATTTTAATTAAAAACTAGTATAAAAACTAATTTAGTCTAATTTCAACCGGTATTAAATAAAAATAGGGTTATTTCCTTAAAAAATAAAGGCGTTAGAACTGCTGATTTTTATTTTCGTCTATAGTGTGTTTTATAATACACTTTGGATTTTCTATTAGACTTCTCAATTTATTAACTATTTACATTTATACTTTCAGTTCTTTGAAATTTATGAATAAAGTTTATTTTATTTTAATATGGAAACGTGATTTGTGAATCATAAAAGTCACTCAGATAATATAAATGCCATCCAATTTTTTCGCCATAATAAAAAATCTCATTTAGTTAGTATTCGCCGTTAGATAAGCAAATTTAAAATTTGAAGTTTCTAACCATTTGATTTATTTTATAACAACAACAATAACAAAGTTTGTTCTAGTTAAACAAAATGACACAATATCATTATTTCAGTTTTTGGCTGCGTAGGATTTGTTTTTGGGGAATTATCATTAAAAATTCCTGTTTTTTGATTATAATGTGCAAATGCAAATTTCTTAAAGATAGCCTTCCTTTAATCATATTTTACTTAAATTGGTTTCTTAATTTTTAGGGGTCATATCCCCTAAACCAGTGGAGATATTTTGTTGAAAAAAATTTTGTAAGCTATTCAGGACAGGTGTAAGGTTTTTACATAAAATCAATAAAATCAAAGAGACAAAAAGTTTGACTCCGCACCGCACCCTTAGTTCAAGTGCAAGTTCATATTCATAAGTTTTCATATTAAGAATGGCTTAAAGCTAACTGACTTGAATTTTATCAGCCCTAATTTCGGCCACCTTCCACTGGTTGTTATTTTTGCCATGCGCAAGATATGAAATTATGTAATGAAAGTTATAACTGCATATGGCTACATAAAAAAAATCTGTCTGACGATCATGACGATTTGTCTAGCCATATACGCATTTTAACTTTTTTAATTTTGCATGTGGCAAAAATTGGGTGGCCGAACTTAAGGCTGGCTGAATTTAAGTCATTTACCCTATTTATTTTAACGTGTAATTTTAGCTCTTATTTGTGTGATCTACTTGATCGAAACAATCAGCTTTAACTATTTGCACCGGACTTTACAAAGCGTCGAGCGAAATTTTAACATACCAAAGCCTCTGAAATCTCTTTTAGGTAAAAATTATAACGGTAAAAACGCAGACTGAATTTCGTGCACGATTTAAAATTTTATAAAACAAGAATAATAAATAATAATGCATAATGATAATAATAATGCATATATTAATGATAATTTATTATTCGGAAAAATTTCCAGCAAAATATTATATGTTCGATAACTAAAATATGTCTAAAAAAACGTATCTGGTATAAAAAAATCTTAAGAATAAGTGTTAAAGTTTGAGCACAATTATCAGTTGCTGACAACATAAATCTAGAGTACCCACACCTAAGTTGTTTGGTTGTTTTTAAACCCTTAAAAATTTTTTTTCTGCCAGAGTTAACCAACAAAAACTGTTTAAAAAATAATTAAATTTTTATTACAATATTTTTTCTTTTCTAAATATAGCAGTATTGTAATACAGTAACTCTAAATGCATAATATTATTTATGATATTATATCCTAGGGCTCTTAGGGCAAAACTTTTTTGTTGATAAAAAATAATTAAATATCTACAGGGAAAAATTACCCGCGTCAAAAATCACTTTATAAAAGCAGGGAGATGTACCATTTAAATACTGTGCATATTAGTTAGTTAAACACTTAAAAGTGCGGATTACTATAAAACATTTATGCGATGCTAAGTCGAATTTTTTTTAAAGGATTTTATTTTAAGATTATTGTATATATATGTTAAACGTTTGTAATACTTCATCCTCAGCATTTACTTGCCAAAAGCCTTTTCAAACTATTAGTATATTGATTTCTAAATTTAATTTTGACGAAAAATTTTAAAATGGGTTTTATACGTTTAAAACTAAAAAAATTGTTTGTTATGTTTTACTTTTTTATACTACCGAGCTCTGAAGCCATTCAAAGAACTTGGAGCTATTTTCGTAATATATAAAAATATTTTTATAATAATCAGTTGTTTTCTCACAATTTTTTTTATCTTATTAAAAACAATAAAATAGTTCTAAAAATGCAGATAAAATACTTAAAACATATTTCATGTTTAAATAAGCTCAAAACCGTCCCATTCTAATATCAAAGCTCCAGGGTTCCTTTTGTTTCAAACGGTTGGAGTTACGGAGCATGATATTGGGAAGTAGGAACATCACTGAAGTTTTTCAGGTGATGCAAAAATGATTGATATTTAAAAAAAAATTAAGGTGAGCATATCCCTCCAACAGTACAATCGATTTATGCAAAACATCCGGAGATATGGGGTAAAATTAGTGTTTTGTGGCTATACAATTTGCTTTGTGGGAATAAAAATGGCGTGAACGGGGTATGGAATTGGTAATTCGTTCGCCGCGTTTAATAATCGATGGTTTGAAGCGTTCATTGGTTGCAAATGATTTTTCAGCGTCATACTTCTGTGATAATCTGCGATCTTTAGACAGTAGACAGGATACGTTAAAGTGGGGGATTTTGAGCATAGTGATAAAGTTTATCAGTGTTTGAATCAATTGTTTTTATCAATTGTACCATCAGTTAGCGATATATGCTCATTTGGAAGCGACATAAATATGCTCACCTGCAAGCGATATATGCTCACCTGGATGCGATATATCAAGAGCACAAGAGATATAGCTTTCCAGAGTCAATCAATATTTAACAAACATTAGTTTACATAGAAAATCTTTAGACTGACAAAAAATGTCTGACGAGCTGAAAAGATATAGATTTAATTGAAGGTGTTAATTCGTGTATATTACTACAATCTGTGAGCTGCGCTTTCATATAAACATGTTTAGGGAATGCGCCTGATATTGGATTGGTGCTGGGTGTTCTGTTTTTATCTTATTTTGGAGGAAAAGGCAACAGAGCGAGGTAATTTTTTGATTTTAGTCTCTGCCGGTGAAAACGTATTAAAATGTGCTAATATTGCTAATCTTTTTTAATTATTGAAGTGTTTTAGGATTGCTGTTTTTGTTTTCAACAAAACGATAAATCAGTTTGGAATTCGAAAATTATGAAATAAATCTAAATCGTAAATAAAAATACAACAGGTATAGTGAAAGGTGAATTAAAAACAGCCTATTGCGTAGATAGACAAACAAGAATAAGAAGAACAAGAACTTTTAAAACACACAAAATTTTACGTCAGGATTTTGAGGACCCTAAAAATGTCATATAGTATTCGTGATCACGTCATATATGTTTTGCTCTGTGGGAATGATTTTGAGAAGAGCTGTTTTAGCCAATTAGCGCTTAGGAAATATTGATCGCCAATGAATAAAAAATCTCCATTTTTTCCCAAGCGCTAAGGGGCTACACAGTAAATCTATAACGTCATAACTCTGTGAAGATATTTAACACTAAACAACTTGCATTTAAATGGAAGGGTTTCAACCATCGTTTTAGTTACCAAACTATACAAAATTTGTAAATCTCACAAATAAATTTTTGTCTGTAATCAATGAGAAATTCCAAAAATAAAGGTGACAATTAATTTTTTATTGTTAACCCTTTGGATTTTTTTCCGCTACTAATCCGCAGAAGAGATTTCACGCCACTGTTGCTCAGTGACCACGGCAATCACGCCGCCGTGATTGCCGTCAAAACAGGACCTTTTTACACTGAGCAGCACTGACGCGAAGTCCCTTTTGCAGATTTGCAGCGGTTTTCAGGTGAAAAAATCCCAAAGGAATAAAAAGCTCTGACAAATTAAGTTTATTATTTTCGTTTAAATTAAATATTTAAAACCACTGGACCACGAAGGTCTTAACTTTTCGAAATAATTTTGGTGACCTGATGCGAAAATTACAACAAAAAATTTGAAAAGTTAACGAGCTGAATTTTATTTCTAAAGGAAACATGAAAAAAAAACTATGACGTTAACGATGTCTTTAGCCAAGTTTGATGTTTATAAACAAATTTTTCACTTTTCAAATCCATTGAAAATTTAAAAACATGTTTTTGTTTTCAGTTTAAAAATTTATTGCAGCTTAAAAGCAGACATAAAAGAATTCTCAAAAATGAGGGAAAAAAAGAATGTAAAATAAAAAAAGTGTCTGATTTAAAAAAATATTCATCATAACAGACAGTTGTTTTAAAAAATATTTGTTATTTACGTGATTAATGATATTAACAAGAATATATAACACAAGAGAATGTCCGACTGTACACTAAATTTTCGACCAACATTTTGCGAGAAAAGTCGCACTTTTGAATTCGTGTGCGACTTTTCTCGCAAAAATCCGCCATTTTCTGCAAGTTTTCCCGCGCTGCGATTTTTTACACAGAGTTAGTTTTCTCGCAGTGGGGACTGCGACTTCTTTCGCACTCTATGCTGTTTTATTCGCACTGCGATTATTTTCGCACTGCGAGTCTGGCTGCACAACAAAAAAAAATAAAAACAAAGCGGAGCAAAAATTTTGTGTTTAAATTAGTAAAAGTCGTTTTTTTTTACCTTAAGATGTTAAAACTTTTTAGTTTTAATAAAATAAAGTAAATTTCCAACGTTTTAAAGTTACCTAAATAAAACAAGTTTCAAAGTGTTTTACTCCATTGAAAATGACTACCAGCGTCTGTATTTTTTTTTGTTGCGCGGCCAAACTAGCAGTGCGCAAATAATCGCAGTGCGAATAAAGCAGCATAGAGTGCGAAAGAAGTCGCAGTCCCCACTGCGAGAAAACTAACACTGTGTAAAAAATCGCAGCGCGGGAAAACTTGCGAGAAAAGTCGCACATGAATTCAAAAGTGCGACTTTTCTCGCAAAATTTTGGTCAAAAATTTAGTGTACAGTCGGACATTCTCTTGTCTTATATATTCTTGATATTAATAATGAACATTTAAGAACTGGCAGTCTGATAAATTATTCGATTACGACAAAAAGTGTGGAAAAGCATATATAGGTCATCTAATGCTTAATTTTTTTCATTTCAATTTGTAAAAAATAAATATAGCGCTTTACGGATTCATTTATTTATTATAATTTTAATTTCATGATATTAAATAATAACTGTAAATTTCAAGCAACTAACTGTATATGATTGGTGCACTTTGCGAGACCACGTTACTTTATACAAACAAATTAAATTTGATAATGAACATTTGAATTATGTTTTTGAATCATTTAGGGTATTAGCGCGGGGCTAAATGTATAGTATGTCTTAACCCGGTTTTATTCGGAGGGCAGGTTTTAACCTTCCTCCTACATATCTCGATCGCAAATTCCTACTTGCTACCGACCTCCCTCCTATTTGCCATTTTAAATTTTTCTACTTTTACACTAGCTCCTATCACCTTCGAGGCAATTTTAGCTGACTTTTACCTTTTGGCTTATACCTTTGCATGTTTTAGCATACCGTGCTATTCAGAAAACTTTTGGACCCGGTCCAAAGCGGAGTGGGTCCACTTTTTACGCAGACCGGTCTGCGTAGGAAGCGGTCCCAGTCCGTTATTGCAATTGCGATGCACACGTCCAAATCAGCTGTTTCGTTTGTCAGAGAATTTGTTAACATTATTTTCAATTTTTAAAATTTTATAAAATAAAACTTAATAAATCTTCCAACTGATATTCTAATTTCAGCGTTGAATTGTAATAATTAAGAAATATTCAGGTTTTTAATAGTTTTAAGCAAATTTGATTAAATGCGCATAGTACCAAAGCGGTATACTGACGATTAATAGTACGAATGACGATCAAAACGGACTGGGACCGCTCTTTACGCAAACCGGTCTGCGTAAAAAGTGGACCTAGTCCGCTTTGGACAGGGTACAAAAGTTTTATAAATAGCATGGTTAGGAAGAAGTACCACCTGCCTCCTAGCTGCCTCCGAGACTGTTTTGACTGCTTCCGCACAGCTTCCTACTTTCATCCGTGACAAAGTCTGCCTCTTGCCTGTTTTCACCCGGCCGAAATTAATACCTGGCCGACTTTAAGTCAGTTACCCTATTTTCAAAACTTTGTAAGGTTTTTTAAAGTTTTTCATTACGTTTTAAAGTAAATACGTACTTTATTAATTTTTTCAGATGGATCGGTGGGGGATGCGTACTGGTGGCTTTCGCTTGTGTCTTCGTGACGATTCCTTATTTTTTATATCCAACGAAAACGATTCATTCCCAAGACGCCAGAGATGTGTGTTTTTTTTTCGTTTTTTTTAATTCTTGACAAAAAAAAATGACAAAAAAAAAATTTTGGAAAAAAAGTTTATGTCATTATATCTAGCAAGCATATAAAACTCAAATATATGTCCTACTGTATACTAGATTTTTAACCAAAGTTTTGCTAGAAAAGTTGCACATACGTAATTTTATGCTATTTAGTTTTTAGTGAAAATCAACGCAGTTGTAGTTTTTTAACGCAGTGTTAGGTTTTTTCAGTACAAAATATTGGCTTTCTTAGCTTTCTTTCAATGCTACTTTTTTCGCACTGCGATTATTTTTGCCCAACAAAAAAATTGTTTAGGTGTGAGTTGTCTAGCAAAATTTTGTTTAGAAATGTAATAAACAATTGGACAATCTTGAGTTTTGTATATTCTTATATCTAAATTAACCGGAAAGGTCAATTTAACAAATAGTCACAGGGTCATTTTATTTGTGGAAGCATTTTAAATACATACTTACATATATACTTTTATACATATATACTTTTACCTCTTCAGCGAAAATATATTTAAGATTGTTTTAGTGTGTTTTTTGTAAGAAATTACGATTTTATTCTCGAAATAAGTATACGTTTACATGCAAATTGTTTTGATTTTTTAGCAAACTTTATATTAAAATTTCTCAAAAAACAACGCAATTTATATTGATATTGTTTTAGGCAGTCCGCCTACCAGAGATGTTTTACACAGGAAATATGACAGTGGAAGACCTTCTCAACTATCCTATGATCAAAGATGGTTTAGATAAACTTCCCGAGATAATTAAAGAGATGGTCATGGACGTAAGTAATAATTTTAATTCAAAGCATTGGTAAAAAATTTTGTATTACACCTAGCAGTTAACCTTCTCTGATTTTTGGCTCGTCTCGGACGCGAAATGTAAAGTGCGTAGAATATCTTTTATTTTATGCCGTTGCAAATAACGTAGTAAGTATAAAGGTTGTTCATGCCTATGTAAAAACGTCCTTTGGACAAAGTCCAAAGGACGTTTTTACATACGTTTATACGCTGTGTTTGCCCTTTGGACTTTGTCCAAAGGACGTTTTTACATAAGTATGAACCAGCCTTAACACTCTGAAAGATAAATTTTATATTTTTATTGGTAAGGAACAAAAACGTAGCATTCATTTTGATTTCTTCAATGCCCAAAAAGAATGAATGCTAGAGAGAATGGAAAGAAAAATTGTAAGATCGAAGAGCATTGGCGTCTTTCTCTTCTGCGCCTAAATTATCAAAAAAGGCGTAAAGCGTTTTAAACAATGTTTTAGAATAACAAAATTCGTCGTTACTCCGACACAATGAGTCATAAGCGTCATAAAATACTCGTAACTGTGACTCTTTTTATCATTTTACACACAAATAGTATCAACAATTTGAGTCAGAGTCACGTTGATTTTATACTGATTGTGACTCTTTGTGTCAGAGTAACGAGGAAATAATCTTTTCTGAACAAAATTTATATTAGAGGAATCACGGTATTTTAAGCTGCATTCCACTCCTCCTTTTTCTTATAGTGACTTTCCCCAGAGCTCTAAACTTCGAAGCTGCGGAGCGAAGCTCCGTTTTGAGCTGGAAGCGACCTCTGGAGCTCCGCTTGATTTCAAGAATAATTAAAATAAATTCCATAAATTATTTTGTCAAGAATTTTTTGTAAACTTAGTTTTTAAAAAACTTATTAAAAACGATAAAAAGTCCTAAATTTGCGAATAGAATAACGTAGAATATATTTCTAGGTTAAATACGCTTGAAATTACTCATTTAAAGGACGGATCTCCGGAGATCTTTTCGCATTAAATGGCCGAAGTTCCGGAGCATGATATTGGAGGATAGGAATATCACTATATAGTGTTTTACGACAACCTATAGACAAAATGAGCTGAAGTTTAACAAACTTTACACATTGGCCTATTAAAAATTACTTGACGGGCTTTAATTTTTGAATTTTCTTTTCTAAAAATAAAACAATTGGCTGAGACAGTAACCAATTTTTCTACTCTACCAAAAAAGGGTGAAAATAAAAAAAAAATATGTTACATTGGTAATTATTAAATAATGGGGAATAAGAAGTAAGAAAAATCAGGACGAATAGTGGAGAAATCGGAACCAAATGGGAATTTATATGAATTTGACATTATTTCTCGACATAAACGGATAATAATATTCACGTCAGAGTTTTAAGGACCCTCAAAATGTTCTATAGTATTCGTAATTACGTTATAGATGTTAGTCTTTGTGGGAAATGGTTGTACGAGGAGCAGTAGAAAAACAGGGCTGCAAAATACAAGCGCTAAAAATGGCTAAAATAATTCCGGTGCGGGCGCGACGCGTGTTTCGACAAACGACAGGCGCCGACGCGTTATTAGACAAATGCGGGTGTCCCTTTGTGCCCGCGGCGTTACTATAGGATTACTTCCGTTTGGAACAATGGATTTTGACCAGCGTGACGTAAACAATAATAATATTCTGTTAAAAGAATAAGTTTTTTTTCAGACTCTAATGCCCGAAGATGACGAGTACGACGAGGATTACGACGACGACTACTGGGGGAAGCGGAAAAAGAGGCAGGCCGGCGGGTTGCCGCCGGAAGCCAGGCAGAAGTTGATGAAACTCCTGTTTGAGGTCCAAGACGATCTGATCACAGTCCAGGATTTTACGGACCGCGTCCGGCTTTATCTGGTCAATAAAACCACTCTGGACGACGACAAGGTACGTAGTGTTATCGGGTACGGGGTCTTTAGAGCCATAAATAGGGATTTCGGAGCCACGGAAAATTTTTGGGAACTTGGAGCCACGGGCAATGGGAACTTGGAGCCTTTAAGAAAAAATTGGTTTGGAGTTAAATTTAACTTAGGCTTAGGTAAAAGTTTTAGCGATTTTTATTTTCATGTCCAAGTTCCCAACTTACGGCTCCAAGCTCCTCACTTACGGCTCCAAGTTCCCTATGTTTAGCTCCAAGTTCCCTATTTTTGTCTCCAAGTTCCCTTTTTTTGGCTCCAAGTTTTATCTCCTAGTTTCCTCGGATCCATCGACTCTAAATCGTGCTATCGGTTCGCACCGGAGTGACAAGTGACAACGTGTTTATGTTTGCGCTGTTGCCCTTTCACGTCTAAGAGTGAACCGGCTTTTTTTTATTAATTATTTTTAATTTATTTTTTAGCTTAAAGGTGTAAATATTTTTTCTGGGTTTTTCCAAAAAATTTCCGTTCTTTTTGCTCTAAAACTTTTTGTTTTTGCTATTTAATTGCCTTTTACATTTTTTAGAAGTATTTATACAGAATATGTGAAGAATTATATGAACAAACAAATAAATAATGACACAATCATTTACTTTTATTTAAATCATATACTTTTATTCGCGGCGAATGGAATGAAGATAACATTTTTTATGGGTTTCAAATTTGAAATTCATTTCTATGAGCCGATAATTTAATAAATAGAATTCATTTGATTATCTGTCAATAGAAAACATATCTTTTGTTTTATGCCACTGCAAATAACGAAGTAAGTACAACTCGTTTTCAAAAGAGAAATTTCGTTTTCAGTGCCAACGAACAGAAATACAACATTCATTTTGATTTCAATGATCAGAAAGAATAAATCCGATTCATTTTTGTTTTTGGCAGTCATGATTTGTTTTCTCTGCATTGTGCCACCGTTTTAAACTAAAACAACCCTCGTTGTCGAAATCTGAGGAGTACATCAGAGACCACATCTATGCCTTAAAATTTTTGTAATCCATCATATTAAGAAAACCCGCACTCACAAAATTATTCATTTGATGATATTCCGTTAGTATGAAGAGTTTAGTTTTGTATATCTAGTGCAACAGATTTTTACAACTCGCGTAAAGCTCTCGTGTTTTAAAAAGTATTTTTTGGGGTTCATAAATTTATACATTAAATTTTTGGATTTTAGATTCAAGTCGATAATACTGTCTTTTTTGAATAAAGACACTTAGGCGATTGATATTTTCAAAAGCTGTAACAACGTCAATATGATTCATGGATTTAAAATAAAAATAAAAACATTTTTATCCAAATAAAAAAGGTCGCAGAGGGGAAAATAACTCAATATTTTAATTTTATATGTTAATTGAATTTTTTTTACAGGCTTACAAAATGAATCGTGCTGGAGGCATGCCTATCGGATGGTGTAACCCCATGATCAACAAAATTAAAGAAAAAATGATTGATACAAAGTATGTTAATTTATTTACTATTTAGGGTAACTGACTTAATTTCGGCCACCTTTTTTTATTTTTTTGAATAAGTTTTTTTCTGGCTTTTTCAATCAAGCCGAAATTTGGCCTAAAAATCAAACAATAGCTATATTTGTTATTCCAGTGCAAAATTTGAATATTTCTGTTACACTTAAAAATCAGTAAAGGTTTAAACTTTTTTTTTAAAGTGGCCGAAATTAAGGCGCGTGCCATTTATTTCGGCCACCTACAAAAAACTGTCCATAACTATTGCTTAAACGAACAATAAAAATTTCTAAAGGTTACAAATTTACCCTTAGGTATTGTTCTTGGTGCATATAACTTAATTTTTCCCGTTTGCGAACTTTAATAGTTATTAGCAAGACTTTAAATAATTATGTCAAAACCTTAAAAAACAAGTTTTAATAACTTGTATTTTTGTTCAATTTTTATTTTTGGCTTAAAAAACGTCAAAACAAAGTCAAATGAGCAAAAAAAATTCTTTATAAATACGGTGGTACAATGATATTTAAAAACAGCAAAAACGGCTGGTTCTTTCACCTAAATTTTGAAGGTGGCCGAAATTAACGGATTTTAAAATGCGCAGTTAGTTAAACGCATTGCAAAATAATTTTGAAGAAAATATCAAAACATGAAAATTAACAATTTTGAGCCTTAAATAGAAGATATTTTAAGGTTATATATTGCTTCGTTCTAAAAATGATGCAGTTTAAACACAAAGCAAAAATTAAGAAAATCATAAAAAATTCACTTTTTGTATGAAAATGTTGATAATGTAGAATAACAAAAATAAAAAACTTTTGCAAACGCACTTTATTCAACATTAATCCAGTTACTTTTGTGCTAGTTCTTTTGTGTTTTAAAAATAAGCCAATTTTCTAACACCCTAAATTGGTGGCCGAAATTAAGACGTGGCCGAAATTAAGTCAAGTACCCTAAACCCCTGATTATTAAATACGTCGGCTAATTAATACTAAAATATTATAAAAAAAACTATTTTTCAATGACGTGGTTTTCTGGAATGTGCGTTGCATTTGTGTAGAATCGATTATTTACTGATCGTAAAAAACTACTTTGTTTAATAATGCGGATTTCTATAACGTGGTTGCATTGTTGAGAATCAATGATTTATTGATCATCGTCAATTGTTTATTTAACGTTTGGCAAAAAAAATTACAAAATTTTTTTTAACACTTTAAAGCTTTCGTTTATTATTTAAAGATACTTATTCAAGACTCAATAGGTTTTTTTAATTTTATTATTTGCAAACAGGATTTGTCAAAAGGTATTCAAAGGTACTGGTGATTTATTTATCTTCAAACTTAAATATTATTATTTTACAGAAGCTTCGAGCATTTAAAACGAATAAAGTTCAAAAACTCTGAAGCTTCAACCCATAAATCAGTTATCCAAAGTTTATTTAGCGTTTAAATACGTTTTAAGTTTATTTAACTGCAATTTTACATAATTTAAATCTTTGTGATTGTTAAAATTTTAGTATTTATTATTATCATTCAGAAACAAATATAAAATTTATTTATAACAAATAAAAATGACTGCGAGGGTAATCACAAACTTTGAAATTTGGAGCAACTTTCATACTGGGAGTCATAATCACGTGTATTTTATAATCAATTCGACTCATTTTGCCGTGGTGACGAGGTAATTTTTACGTTTTTAGCTGCGGTCGGAAGGAATTTCGTCCTTTGGGTTTTTCCATCGTTTTCGTCGGGCTTCTTTTACTTGGAATCGGGCACAGTCTGCCTTGGACGCTGGCCATACCTCTTTTGGACGATAATGCCACATCGTCTAGAATACCATTCTTCTTAAGTGAGTACAGTCATTCTTATTAGTATTTTTATTATTATTAGTCTTTCGTCGTGTTGTATCCATTCTCATTCATGAATTTATTTATTTTCTACATAAAAAACGTTTGTTTTACTGTGATTCCTTTTGTTACGAAAAATGAAAACAACAGGGTATTTTTAGCTTCACTTTTAAAACCTGATTGTATATTTTAACAAAGTATTGGTCAAGATGTGAGTATTTTCTTAAAAAAAAGCTTACAATTTTTAATCCCATTTTCGTGAAACGTAGAAAGCGCAAAACAGGTCAGCAAACTTAATGGGTATTTTAGAAAATAATCGATTTAATTTATGGAAATTGAAATTTGTATGGAAATTTTTATATTTATTTTTGGAAATTATAAAAATCTTATGGAAATTTTTATTTGTATTATCTCTGTACCGCACCGGAAAATTTTTTATTTATATTATCTCTGTACCGCACCGATGAGCATTTTTTACTGTACATTGTACTTTAGCAAATTATATGTTAGTTTATTATATGCTTAACTATAAGTTTCAAATTTTTAAGATTGAAGATTTAGCTGTATAGTTTCAGTTGTAAAGCTCACTAAAACAAAACTTAAGCAGGGAGTTTTAAGTAATAAAAAAAGTTCCGTAGGATTTGAAAAAATATTTCTAATAAAATCCAAAACCTCGGCTAAATTGGTAAGATTTGTTGGAGAGGCAAATAATATAAAATTTACATGTTGTCCAAAATTTATATATTTTTAAAGTTTTATTTCAGTGGGAATATGCATCATTACTCTGGTTGGTCCGCTTTTGGCATTTTTAATGGGTTTTGCATTATCAAAAGTTTACTACACAGTACAAGGTACGTGGTTTAATTAAAACAATGTTTTCGTTTAAAATTTAATTAATTTTTTTTTTCAAATTCTTCCAGGGCTTTGTCTTATAAAAGTTACGAACATTTTTTTGTGAAATTCCATTTTTTTTTTGCAAAAAATAATAATGCATAAAATTTTTGAAGAAAATTCTGGAGAAAACAAACATTTTGATAAATTATGTTTTAGCAAAAGAATTTCGTTTCGACTACCAGTTTATTTTTCAAAATTTTTGCATGTTATGGATTTAAATATTCTATTAATTTTTTTTAATCAATAAAAATTAGTATAAACCTTTAACAATTACTTTTAAAAAGTAAATAGCAATTTGTCGATTACAACGGCTACAAAAATTAAAACATTTATATTATGCCAATAAAAATATCTTTCATAGCTTAGAGCCGATTCTTTGCCAGTATAGTTAATTTTAATGAATTTCCGCAACAAAAATATTTTTTAAATTAATTTGAATAAAAATAAACGTAGAAATATTAAAAATGATGAGCAATTGTAGTGTTAGTGATATCAATACCGTATTTTGATTGTAATCTAGAAATATTTACGATAATTTTCCCGTTTAAATTCAATAAAGATCAGAATATTCAGAGTTGTGAGAAAATTTTGGGAATTTAAAGTGGTAGCTTGGCGCCCAGTGTGAAAAAAATCGGTTTCGGTTTAAGCTTAAGCTTAGGTAGAATTAAGCTATTTTATACTCTTGGCTCCGAGTTTCTTAAAATTGTCCGGCTCCAAGTTCCAGCTCTAGGTTCCTCAGCTTCATCGATCCTATAAATCCTCTGGTCTACTGAAAATTTGCCTACTTGTTGCTAAGGTTTCCGCGTGTCTTCGAATGTTAATTTTTGCACATGGATTGTTGGAAACGTGCAGAAATTATAGCCGCGACGCGATCAATAAAGCGAATTTTAGTATAGTCTTTGTTTGATAATCATTTATGTAAAACGAATAAAGTATTCCTATGGTGCTTTCCTATGATTTTTTATTCTTTATATGCTGTTTTCAAATTAAGAATTTAATTAGCTTTTAATTAAATTTAATTAAGTATAACGATTTAACTTACAATATATGTACTCAAAGAAAGCATCTATTTTCTAGTTTAATTTGAAACCTTAATCGTTGAGATTGGTGCAGTATTTGTCGAGATATTGCGTTTTTCCTACAAAAAACCCTCGATTTTTTCGCTAAAAACGGAAAGTGAAGGAAAAAAAGGTTGTACAAACTTCACAAAGTCACTCCCGTCGTTTGGTGTTTTTAACAAAAAAGTTGCGGGTTTTCTGTACAGGAAACGCAATATTTCGACAAATATTATACCAATCTTAAAGATCAAGGTATCAAACTAAAGTAAAAAAATAGCCGCTTTCTTTGAGTGCATAATTTGTAACGTAAATCGTTTTATCCATTATAAATTACGAATTTAGATCCGGGTATTGTGGGATCGGACTATCGATTCATCGGCGCGTGGTGGTTGGGATTTTTGGCCCTGGCTGCTGTTCTCATCCTGCCGGCCGTACTCACCGGTGACGTATAAACTCAAAAAATAAAAATAAAAAAAGCAAAAATAGGAATGAAATTAAAAAAAATTACGTAATAATATGTAAGAATTCTAAAATCTCACGCAAGTTAGGTTCAAATATGTTAAATCACCTTAATTTTTTTGTTTTTTTTTAATTGAAAAAGCGAGGATGAAAATACTGAACGTCCGTCCAGCTGCGCCCAACTCATGCTAATGCCAATTAAACGACACCACAAGCAAATTATTTGATTTATGAGATTCATGAATTAATTATAATAAAATTAAAAATAGATAAACGTTGTAAAAACGTGTTGTGTTGAACTAAAATTGCACTGTAACATTTTTGTTGATTTTCACAGTCGAATTTGAGTAGAGAATTACGGTTTAAATATTAGTATAAATAACTACGTGTCTCTAAAAACTATAGTCTGTACACAAATGATGTTGACTAGAGTAAAAAAATTCAGGGGCAATCGCGGATTTTCACGTTTTTCCGTAATCTCAGATAATTTTCCGACGTTGTCTTTTATTTTAAAGAATTTTTGTCGCGCGCAGCTGATTGGTCGTTCAGCTGATTGGTCGTTCAGCTAATTGGTCGTTCAGCTGATTGGTCGTTCAGCTAATTGGTCGTTCAGCTGATTGATTGGTCGTTCAGCTGATTGGTCGTTCAGCTGATAGGTCGTTCAGCTGATTGGTCGTTCAGCTGATTGGTCGTTCAGCTGATTGGTCCAGCTGATTGGTCGTTCAGCTGATTGGTCGTTAAGCTGATTGGTCGTTCAGCTGATTGGTCGTTCAGCTGATTGGTCGTTCAGCTGATTGGTCGTTCAGCTGATTGGTCGTTCAGCTGATTGGTCGTTCAGCTGATTGGTCGTTCAGCTGATTGGTCGTCCAGCTGATTGGTCGTTCAGCTGATTGGTAGTTCATCTGATTGATTGGTCGTTCAGCTGATTGGTCGTTCAGCTGATTGGTCGTTCAGCTGATTGATCGTTCAGCTGATTGGTCGTTCAGCTGATTGGTCGTTCAGCTGATTGGTCGTTCAGCTGATTGGTCGTTCAGCTGATTGGTCGTTACGTATGATCATGATGTACTAGTTCAGTAATAGTACGTTCGACAGTTTTTCCACTGTTTTCCAACAAAAAAATTACGGTGGTTTAAAGGCCCGTTCACACTTATGCACAATGCACAATGCACGATGCATAATGCACAATGCACGATGCACAATGCATTATGGTACCTGTTCACACTTACGCACTATGCATAATGCATCAAAACAAATTTTCAGCCAAAACTATTGTTAAATACGGTTTAAAATGCATGTTTCTCTTATTAAAAAACGAATCATAACAAAGTATAGCGTTGCTGCAAATCCAAGCTGACAACAAACTCAAATTAACCGATGTTGGGATACACGATCCTGATTATTAGTCAGCAAAGCTAAAAAAAGCCAAAATATAGTCCCAAAATCCTTTTTTTTATTTATTTTGCATAGAATTATGTTTTATATTTTGTTAACCGCAAAAATATGTTTTAAATTTTATGTATAATGAAATGTAAATTCGTTTGTTCATGAATATTTATTATTTGATTCGTTTTTTAAGCAGAAGAGTTCTCAACGTACGTACTTTGCGAAAAAAGTGCGTACAAATTTTCGAAGCGCGCTGCTACTTGCACAAAACTTGGAACGCCGTTCCAAGTCCGATAATGCATTGTGCATTGTGCATCGTGCATTGTGCGTAAGTGTGAACACCTATTTTCGAGGTTTTAATGCATTGTGCATTGTGCATCGTGCATTGTGCATAAGTGTGAATGGGCCTTAACAGTTGCAAACGCACTTTCCTAACCTTAGTTTCACTTATGTGTAATTGGGCGATAGATATCTCGTTAACAGAATAGCCGATTTTTACGTTAGTTTCCGCCCCTTTCGCTCTAAGTTTCGCCCTCCCCCCAAATTGTGTTTTTAGACTCAAAATCCACATATAACACTGAACCTGCGGTTAATTTATCCAAAATAGATTTTTGTGCATAATTGCTGTTCTAAACTTATTTTTTAAAACAAATAAAAATAAAATAAATTCTGGGTTTAGAAAAATTCTACAAATAAGCCAACAAAATGGTTCATTTATAACGGTTTTATTTCAGACAATCGAACTATTATTTTACAAGATAATATTTATTCCACTTACTATAAGTGTACTAAAATTTTTCCCCTTTCACATTATGTTTTACACAAAAATATAGTATTCAAAGCTCAATTTTTGGTCAGTTTTAACTGCCGAGGGGTTTATACGGGACCGTCCGATTAGTTTTCTTTCCGTCCGGAAAAAAGAAAGCCGTCAAAAATCGATCAGACGATCAAAATTTCCGAAACGGAGCAATCAGTTTGGCCGACGATCACGCCGTGTTGTCGAACGGTAGGTATAAACTATAGTGATGTTCCACGGAGTTTGGCTTTTTGGAGCTCCGAAACTACCCCCGAAGCTCTGAAGCTTCGCCTTGTATTCGTTCTAATTTTATAAATAATTAAAGAATAACGCCGTACTTTATATTATGCACATTTTGTTGTGAACTAATGTTTTTCAAAACTTATTAAAAACGATAAACAAAGAATACTTACAATGCAAAAAAATAATCTAAATATATTTCAAGGTTAAATAAGCTTGTAATCTAGTTATTATTTTAAACTTATTTCTTAAATATGCTTAAAATTCTTCCATTTAAGAGGTGACTGGAGCTCCGAAGCTTTTTCCCCTTTAATTCGTTGGAGCTCAGGAGCATAATATTAGTGGGTGAGAACATAACTAGTATAAACGATCTACAAGACATAAAATGAAATCATTTAAACTTTAAACCTGACGTAAAATTTTAAAAACTTTGTGTTAGGCTTAAGGCTGGTTCATACTTATGTAAAAACGTCCTTTGGACTTTGTCCAAAGGACGTTTTTACATACGTCTATACGCTGTATTTGTTCTTTGGACTTTGTCCAAAGGAGTTTTTATATAAGTATGAACCAGCCTTAAGGTGTACGCGTAGTTTTAAATGACTTAATTTTTAAAGTACTTATGGTAAGATTTTAATCATTTAAACTTGAAATTTTGTAATAGCAGCAGCAAGATTTCTCCTTTTCAAAATTTCTAAAACAGCAACGAGACAAGAAGTCGCATGTTTGTGGAATCAGTTGCGAGTTTCAGTGCTTTTAAAGAAATTAAATTCATAGTAATAAGTCGCAGTGATCGCGTGCTCGTCTTTGACTAATTTTGTCAACGTGAGTCGTACACTAAGGCTGGTTTATACTTATGACAAAACGTCCTTTGGACAAAGTCCAAAGAACAATTTTATAAAAGCCAAAACGTCCTTTGGACAAGCCAAAACGTCCTTTGGACGAAGTATGAACGCTACTTAGAATTTGTCCTTTGGACAACGTCCAAAGGACAAAATCCAAAGGGAAAGTCCAAAGGACAAAAGTATGAATACGTTGTCCTTTGGATTTTGTCCTTTGGACTTTTCCCTTTGGACTTTTTCCTTTGGACTTTTTCCTTTGGATTTTGTCCTTTGGAAAAAGTCCAAAGGACAAAAGTCCTTTGGACTTTGTCCAAAGGACGTTTTGTCATAAGTATGAACCAGCCCTAAGAGAAACCAGTATCATAAGAGAAACTAGCAAAAATATGAGTATTATATTTTTGCTGACTATCTTATCAAAAAATTACATTTCGGTTAAATAACATTTCACAAACAAAATTTTAAACTTTGGAGATTTTTTACGTGGTTCTGTTTAAAATTAAAACGGTCTTTTTGTTCTTTTTAGTCTTTCTGTTTGTTGATCGCGTGGATAAATATATTTAACAAAAGGTGTTTTGTTGTATTAGAATTTTTAGTCTTTCAGCAAAAAAACGGACGTCTTTGATCAACAATATCTCATTTCATTCACAAGTAAGATGCGGCGGAAATCAAAAGGAAACGGCTAAAGTCAATTAGTGTCGCATTCGTAGTAGTCAAAAAAGTTAAATTTGTCACGAATATTTATAAATGACGATACAAAAGACTTAACAATTTATAAATCGGATTATGATTTGTTTTTAAATTATAGGGTTTTTATCATCAATCGGGAAGCTTTTGAAATCCAAAATATACCTGATATTCTTGGCTGCCAGAATTTTAGAGTCTTTCGCGTACCGGGGCTACTTCGTCTTTCTGCCCAAGTTCCTTTCGCACTACTACGGACAAGCCCCGTTTCAAACGACTGTGTTTCCAGGTAAGCACAATGAATTGCAATTCATGCCTTCTGAAATATATTAAAACTCCCGTTGTGATAATGTTTCAAAAATATAACGCCTTATAAATACAAGTTCTAATACTACAGCTGGCGGGTGATGATGTAACATGCCTAAGTTCCCCAACGTCTGGGTTTACAGGTAAACACGACGAATCGTCTATAATATATTAAAACTCCTAAAGTCCTGTATCGCCCATTTTTTAGCCAAAAAAGCTGAAAATAGCAAATTAATTTGGGTCCGTATAAAATTCCCATGGACAAATTCCCCATAGGTCAAAATCCCCATAAACGTTACAAAATCCCCATAAGGTGGTGTAAATTCCCCATGAAACAGTGCAAATTCCCCATAAAGTGGTGTAAAGTCCCCATAAATATAATGCGTTTGCAGTATTTTCTTAAAATTTTAACACTTGGAAAATACAACAAAACTTTATCATGATAAAAAGTTAGCTTGATTTTAGGGCTTTGCTTAGGCTTAGGAAAAAATGCTTTTATAATTAAAACTTAGTTTTTTTTAACACATTTTAGTTTGCAAACGCATTTCTGATTGTTATGGGGTATTCACACTACTTTATGGGGAATTTGAACTACTTTATGGGGATTTTGGCCATGGGGATTTTACACTACTTTTATGGGGATTTCGCACGTCACCATTAATTTTAGTCGAAAATAATTTATTTGTTTTAGTGATATTAATGATCGTGGGTTTCGTTGTCGGCGTGGTGATTGGTGAATTTATTTGTTTTAGTGATATTAATGATCGTGGGCTTCGTTGTCGGCGTGGTGATTGGTGAATTTATTTGTTTTAGTGATATTAATGATCGTGGGCTTCGTTGTCGGCGTGGTGATTGGTGAATTTATTTGTTTTAGTGATATTAATGATCGTGGGCTTCGTTGTCGGCGTGGTGATTGGTGAATTTATTTGTTTTAGTGATATTAATGATCGTGGGATTCGTTGTCGGCGTGGTGATTGGTGAATTTATTTGTTTTAGTGATATTAATGATCGTGGGCTTCGTTGTGCGGCGTGGTGATTGGTGAATTTATTTGTTTTAGTGATATTAATGATCGTGGGCTTCGTTGTCGGCGTGGTGATTGGTGAATTTATTTGTTTTAGTGATATTAATGATCGTGGGCTTCGTTGTCGGCGTGGTGATTGGTGAATTTATTTGTTTTAGTGATATTAATGATCGTGGCTTTGTCGGCGTGGTGATTGGTGAATTTATTTGTTTTAGTTTTAATAATGATTGTGGGCTTCGTTGTTGGCGTGGTGATTGGTGAATTTATTTGTTTTAGTGATATTAATGATCGTGGGCTTCGTTGTCGGCGTGGTGATTGGTGAATTTATTTGTTTTAGTGATATTAATGATCGTGGGCTTCGTTGTCGGCGTGGTGATTGGTGAATTTATTTGTTTTAGTGATATTAATGATCGTGGGCTTCGTTGTCGGCGTGGTGATTGGTGAATTTATTTGTTTTAGTGATATTAATGATCGTGGGGTTCGTTGTCGGCGTGGTGATTGGTGAATTTATTTGTTTTAGTGATATTGATGATCGTGGGCTTTGTTGTTGGCGTGGTGATTGGTGAATTTATTTGTTTTAGTGATATTAATGATCGTGGGCTTCGTTGTCGGCGTGGTGATTGGTGAATTTATTTGTTTTAGTGATATTAATGATCGTGGGCTTCGTTGTCGGCGTGGTGATTGGTGAATTTATTTGTTTTAGTGATATTAATGATCGTGGGCTTCGTTGTCGGCGTGGTGATTGGTGAATTTATTTGTTTTAGTGATATTAATGATCGTGGGCTTCGTTGTCGGCGTGGTGATTGGTGAATTTATTTGTTTTAGTGATATTAATGATCGTGGGCTTCGTTGTCAGCGTGGTGATTGGTGAATTTATTTGTTTTAGTGATATTAATGATCGTGGGCTTCGTTGTCGGCGTGGTGATTGGTGAATTTATTTGTTTTAGTGATATTAATGATCGTGGGCTTCGTTGTCGGCGTGGTGATTGGTGAATTTATTTGTTTTAGTGATATTAATGATCGTGGGTTTCGTTGTCGGCGTGGTGATTGGTGAATTTATTTGTTTTAGTGATATTAATGATCGTGGGCTTCGTTGTCGGCGTGGTGATTGGTGAATTTATTTGTTTTAGTGATTTTAATGATCGTGGGCTTCGTTGTCGGCGTGGTGATTGGTGAATTTATTTGTTTTAGTGATTTTAATGATCGTGGGCTTCGTTATCGGCGTGGTGATTGGTGAATTTATTTGTTTTAGTGATTTTAATGATGGTGGGCTTCGTTGTCGGCGTGGTGATCGGTGCTCTGCTGATGTGGAAATTGCAACTTAGCGGACGAAAAGCGGCCGGGCTAATCGCGCTGTGTTCTTTGCTGTCGGCTCTTATGGTTCTGGCCAAACTGGCACTATCCTGCACGTCTTTGGAAAACTCCTTAGGTTCGGCTGGAAGGTAACAAGAAATTTTTTAAGCGCGTATTAGGTAAACCGGTCTTTTTTTATTTAACATAGAATAAACTAGAATAAAGTTTTTTCACAAGGTAATACACATAATAATTATGTTAGAACACTTTTTTTTAATGATCAGATAACAGAATTAATATTATACTAAGCATAGTTTATGCATAGTTTAATTCTTCTGTTTTCATCATTTCATTGTTTTTTTTTTCTCTTTTTCTATTTTTTTTCTCTTTTTTTTCATTAACAACATTAAATCTGCGACTTAATTGCCGCCAATATGAATCACAATTGTAACTAATTATCAATGAACATAGCTATCTGATATGACTTTAAAGGCTCAAAAAAAGCGCTTAATGGAGAAAAAAACACAATAGAAAAAAACCCAAAAATTTGCAGCATAAAAAATGTAAATTGACAAAAAAAGCAGCAAAAACAGTTAACACGAGGTTAATAAAGTAAAGAAAAAGATTAATAACTTTTATAATTATTAAAGATAAACAAAAATTAGAAAGCACAAACCCAAAGATTTGTAGTATAAAAAAATTAAATTGACAAAAAGATAGCAAAACAGTTAGCACGACGTTAATAAAGTAAAAAAAGGTTATTAACTATTATATTAATTAAAGATGATTCAAAAATTAGATTTATGTCTGAAGTCTTTCGCGGAAAGCATTTGCTAAGGAAAGCATTTGCTAAAGGTAAATTAACGATTGTATAATCTAGTTTGTTCCATTGTTCAATTACTCGGTTAGAAAAAAAATTTTTTTTTTTGAAGGTCTATTCGGGGATTTTAAAGTTTTCTAAGTTTTAATCCGTTATTACGAGTTTTTCCTAATTCATCAAGCATAAAAAAGTCCTCACGCTTAAGATCAACTTTTTTTGTTTAGAATTTTAAAGCATAAAATTAGATCGTTAATATTTCTACGCTTTTGTAAACTTTGCATATTCAATTTACAAAGCCTGTCATCATATAACTGGTATTAGGTATACCGCAGCGTTTACAGATACGTTTTGTAAAGTGTCGTTGGCAAAGTTCCAATATTTTTACATTTTTAATTAAATAAGGTGACCAAACCGACGATTCGTATTCCAAAATTGGGCGCACATAAGTTGTAAAAGCTTTTACGAATAATTTAGAGTTTTTTGTTCCAAAAACCGAAGTAACAGAGCTGACCTAGCCATAACCTTTTTTGCTATAATATTACAACGGCTTGAAAATTTAAAAGAGCTAGAAACCGTTATTCCCAAATCTTTTACATGTTCTACTCTTTTTATTGGTGAGTTACCAAAAAATATTCGTTTTTAGTATTAACCCCAAAGGAAATAACTGAGCATTTATCAAAATCAATTTTCAACTACCAAGTTTCGGACCAGTTACTTAAAGCATTTAGGGAATCTTGAAAAGAATCTGGTGGGATTTTGCCATACGAACAATAGATTTTGGTGTCATCCGCGAACATTTTTGATTTACAACCTGGTTTTAAGCATTCAGGTAAATCATTTACATGCAGCAAAAACAATAATGGGCCTAAAACATTGCCCTGAGGCACGCCGCTTTTCGTTGAAATAAATTCAGATCTAGAGTTTCCAACAACTACCGTCTGTTTTCTGCCAGTTAAAAATTGTTCAAACCATAATAAATTTCATAACCAATACCGTAACCTTTTAGTTTTAACAAGTGTTTAGAATGACTGACGATATCGAAGGTTTTAGCATAATCAATATAAATGCAGTCGGTTTGTTTATTATTTTTAGCTGCAGAAGTCCAATAATTTAAACAACTTAATAATTGTAAACCAGTGGACCGCCTAGATAGAAAGTCGCTTGATAGTAAGTTTTTGGTACGGAGATAAAATAAAAGATTTTCATGAAAAATTTTTTCCATTAATCTAAACGAAACATACGTTAGGGAAACAGGACGGCAGTTGTTAGCAATATTACAAAGCCCCTTTTTAAAAATTGGTAATACAAAACTTATTTTTCAAATACTTGACAACTTGCCATCAATAAGCGACTATTCAAACAAACAAGCAAAAACTTCACAAATATTCACCGCAACATTTTTTAGGAACAAAGAAGGTAACTTATTAGGGGTACTGTATATTTTAAAAGGCAATTTACGCAATTTTTTAAGAACTACGCTTACAGGAAAATTAACTGAGTATATTCCTTTCTCTAAAGGTACGCGTCAGTCAAAACGTGGAGTATTGCCATCGTCGTCAATATAAACTGAGCTAAAAAACCAAGAAAAAAATTCGGCTTTTGCTTTTTCATTTCATTTAAGTGACTCATCCTCCCGTGTAATGGGAGAAATTTTTGTTTTTGATTTTTATTTGGAATTAAAAAAATTAAAAACAGAATTTTTGATTGTTACTGTCATCAACAGACAGCTCTTTAGCCTCATTAAAATCTATTACGTGGGTGTTATACAATTGAGAATATTTCTTAAGGTAGAACACCACACAGTTATGACGATTTTTACTAAAAGTTAGAATCAACTTAAATATTAATTTTTGTCTGACAAAAATATAGCGCGATCGAAGGCTCAGATTATGATGTATCCAATAGAAATAGTTTCATCGTTTACCAATGTTCTATTTCGAGATATAGTTTGATGAATTTAAAGCTCAAAAAACAGTTTTTGGCCATTTAAAAAAATTTAATTCGCTAAGTTTTTCCTGCAAATTTATGGAAAGTTAACGAAAAATAGGGGGCAAATTTTAAATGTGGTTTGGAGTAAAACGTAATTCAAAATTTTAAAAAATCGATGTTTTTAAAAGAAAAAATCAAATAAAAAAAATCCTGAATTAGTTTTTTAATCAAATACAATTCAAAGTATTGATTAGACTTGTGTCTAACTATTTCCAAACTTTCATTAAAATCTGAGCGAATCAATTTTTTAATTTTCATTTAAATTTTTTTGATTTGACGCCGAGAAACTACATTTCGAAACGTTTGTTTAAAAGTATTTTTTACGAAAGAGATCTCAGATGGGCCAGTAGCCGAGTGGTTAGAGTGTCGGACTCGGATCCTCGGACCCGTAGGTTCGAGTCTCCCGCAGGCAATATTTTTAACGTCGAAAAAAATTTTTTTTAATTTTTAACTTTTTAATTAAAAAAAGTGTTCTTTATTCAAGATACGCTAAATGAAAAATGAAAAAATAGAATATTTTTGGTAATGAATTTTATTATAATATAATGTATTTTTGACATGTATTTTATTGGTGTCATTTAATGATTGTGGACGATAAAAATCTTTTAAGGAAAATGAATGTCAAAAATTGAATGAGCAGGTCAAATTACGTTAGTAAAAATGAATTAGAAAAGATCTGCCGTCAAAATCTAACTATGGTGTTCTACCTTAAATGGTTGTTTTCCTACTAGGGAATTTTTGGAAGAAATTTAAACAGGCGATCTTTTTTTTAGATTTTTAATAGTTTTGGACTATTCAATTTTCTTGCTTTTCTATTTTTCCAAGGGAGCATATTATTTATACAAGTTTGCAAGACAGAACATATATTATTATTCAAACAATCAACAGTTACAGAATTAGATACTAAACTTTTCCAATCTACTTCAGACAAATATTTATTTATTGATTTGTAATCAGCTTTACGAAAATTTAAAAATGTGTTTTCAACAGACTTTTGTTTCTGAGTTGAAAAATTTACTTAAAAATCAATGCTATAACGGTCACATGAGGATGACAACGGCATTTCATTTTTTATGTCAATGATGGGGTTTTTTTCATTACACAAAACGAGGTCCAAAGTGTTTCCTGCAAAATGGGTGGGAAAATTGACATATTGAGAAAAACCAGTAATAAAAAAAGACTGTCCACGAAACGCACGAAACAGTAATGGAACAAAAAAGTACAGACACAAAAGAGTACTGAGAAATTGCGTCCAAGAACTATTAGATTTGACTGATCCAAATAGAAATTTGCACATTTAAGAAATCAATATGCGCACATTAAAGTATACTTTTTGAGCCGTGGTAGATGTGGGAAGTATTTTTGTTCTGTTTTTTTTTTCTTTCATGGTTAGGTAATTAAAAGTAAACACTAACGGTGTATAAAAATTACCGTGTAGTAAAACATGGGCATTCCCAATTATCTTGATTAAAAAAATGATTTTTTTTGGTTTAATCGTGCGTTCTTGAATGCTTATAAAACACATTTTATCTTTTGCTAAAACAATTTAAAAACACGTTTTATCTTTTGCTAAAACAATTTAATCAGTTAAAATAATAATCGATATTAGTTTTTTTTTGTTTTTTAACGAAACTAAAGCAGTTTGTTAGTTATATAACAACCCTTAGGGATTTATTCCGCTGAAAATCTACAGAAGGGATTCCACGCCAGTACTGCTCTGTGTTAAACTCAGTACTGATCTCCTTCGCGTCGCGAAGTTTAAGACTGAGCAGCGGTAGGGCGGAATTGCTTCTACGAATTCGCAGCGGTTTTTGAACACAAAAATCCCAAAGGGTTACATGCGATCGATCATTTAAACAAAAAATTCTGAAGCTGCGCTTCTTAAATGAATTATATAAAGCTTAATTTCATCCTCTAATTTAACCTTAAAATGTTCATGTTCTTTTAGCCACTTTTTAGCATTTTTTTAACTTTTATCATTATTTAGAAACTTTGAGTTCGCAAAAAATAAAAAATGAAATACTACGCTTTAATTATATGCTAAATTGTTTTGAAAATTAAGTGGGGCTCCGTGTTTATGAAGTTGCTTTAGGGACCCAAAACCGGCGTTCCGGAGCACCAAAACCGGCGTTCGTTTAAATTTAGAAATTTTTGACTTAAACTTTTTTTTATAAATTGATTGTTTTTTTTGATAATCGACTAATAAAAAAATTATTAGTGGAAAATTTAAAGGTCAAAATATAAATATACTTAAAAACAACTTATGCATAGCTTAATAGTAATAGATCTATGCAAATCTGCTTCCAATTTTTAAACTCTTATTTTTAGGTGGAATTCGTTTTATCCAAAATTTAAAAAAAAATGTTGCTTTGAAAATATGCCGGAAAACTTAAGTTTTATTTTATGTTTTTAGAATGGCATACTCATTACGAAAAGCGAATTTTTTTTGACGAATATACTGTAATGGAAGTGCTATTAAAATGGACCATTTTGAACGTATCCATTCATACGTTTAACAAATGCATTATAATAATGGCATGCACCGTCTTTAATGTTTGCACAGAAGTTGCACAATATTCGTTGTATTATAAATTTTGGTGCCGTTGCTATCAGTGATATATTTTTAAAGGTGCACTCCGATATATAAATACTTTACGAATAACGTGTTGGCGCGCATTAAATTTTTCTCTTCTAATCTCTGAAATCCGTGACAAATTTGTCGGTTTGCTGCGAATTCAAGGGCAAAAATAAACGCCGGAGTGAAACAATTAATTGTTTATTAACTATTAGTTAATAAAATTGAGTTGATTTTACTTTGAGTTTTGGACACTTTGGGCTGTTTTTTGAATAGAATTTTAAAAAAAATTCATATTTCGTAAAAAAAAACTCTCCAAAATTTTTCAGAAATCAACCCCCGAACTACATTTACAACTACAACTAAAACTGTCTAAGCTACATGTTCGGTTTTTACAAAGCTCCAAACCGTTGGGTTGTTCAAAAAACAACTTTGGGATATGCGAAAGCCCTTTGACCCGTTCCCGTGATGGCTTTTTGCCCCCGTTAAAACCGTAAGCAAATGTCGTACGTAAACGTTACCGTGGTAAATTCTACGCATGACCTAGATCGTACTGCCGTCATACATAATTTTTTGTGCGCGGATATTGCCCAATAAACGAACAAATTGAAATGGCTAAAGCTGTATGGTAGCAACATGCAAATTTTTGCAACATGAAATATCGTACGTATTACACTGTATCCGTGAGAAATCTGCATATTGCTAGCGTACAGCTTTAACCATTTCAATTTGCTCGCTCACTAAGCACTACTCGCGCAAAAAAAATTATGTATAACGGAAGTACGACATAGATCACACGAAGGTTTCACGGTTGTAACGGGTTAAACACTTCGAACCAAGTATGAACCGCGCCTTTACAAAATGTAGATTTTTAGGCCCATAAAGTTCAACTACACCCAGAGTTGCAACCAGGGGTGCAGATGCGGAACCGCCAGGATATTCCCGGTCTGCGACGAATCGGGGTTACCCTTTTACTCCCCCTGCGTGGCTGGTTGCGGGGAAATGGTCATCATCGACAAGCTCAAATTTCAATTCGTACGTTAATTATTATTTATTTATTTTTATTTATTAATTAATATATAATAATTATTATTTACGTTGATCTTTGTCAAAAGCTAAAATAACAAAAAAACAAATACATTTTGGGTAACTTTTAAAATACAAGTTTTTTTAAGCTTTATACCTTTCTGCTCGAGTATCGACCAATCTCATGTAAGCTAGACTGACGTCTAGAAAATACGGTCGCAACTGTTGTATCTCCTTACTTCATTGGTTAAAAAACAAAATTTATTGAACGTATTTACACCAAAGTAAGCAACGCGCTCGAAAAAATGTTTATGCAAATTAAATGACAACGTATGCAAATTATATGAAAATACTGTAATATATGGGATTTTGTCATAAATCAATCGTGAACGGCGATTACACATTAACAACGCCACGCTGTTCAACTGGTGCTTTAAAAGACTACAGATTTAGCGAATACTACAGTGATTTGGGTAGTTGAGTGGAAAGGTTCTTCCTCCAATATAGAGATAAAAATCACTGGTTCAAACCTAGCTCCGTCCAAGCCCTAAGTTTTTTTTAATTTTATTAAAAAAAACAATATTTGAAAAAGGAAAGTCAATAGTCGAAAAAAATAACATAAAAGTCTACAGAGATATTTTCTGAATAATAAAATTTCGACTACTTTTTTGGATAAAAAACCGTACTCATTTGAATAAGATTTTATATTTTAGTTTTTGGTTAAATCAGATTATATATTTTAGTTTTTGGTTATTTTACCTTTTTTTTTAAAAGTTTGGTCCTAATTTATTAATAACCGGCGAATTTGATGTATTTATGTAGGCTACCCTCCTTATATTGCATTACAATAATTTTAGTTATGCAAGCCATTTGATGCTGCGAATTAACTTGACTTAAAAAACTTTCAAGACCTACATGTAGTTCATTGTGGAGTGTTTTAACGTTTAAAAATTGACCAATTTTTAACTGATTACTTAGGGATTGCATTTAATATTTTCATTTATATCATTTAAAATACCAGATTTTTGTTTGTTTTTCCTTAGAATTTTACCAATTGTCATTGCGTTGATGCATCCAAAAAGATAAGCACCACAGTATCACGTGACTTTTGTTCGACCGATTGCTCAGGCCCATTGAAAGGCTACTGGGTGCTCTTTTTGGGCGTGGCCATTACGACGGGAGTGGCTATTGTACCGGGATTATTTATTTTGATACGGTAATTCAAATTGGCTATTAATACATTATTGTAATAGATTTATACGTAAGGTTTTTAGAATTTTAATTTATTTTATACTTTATAAAAATTATTTTTTTGTAATTAGGGTAAGCAAAAAATAGTTAAATTGTGTTACCTAACTTCAGATAAGATAATTTAGGAAGGTTTAAGGGCTTCTGTTTCGCCAATTAGAGCGTAATGGCTTTATTACCTTAATTAGACACGCACCAATAGATTCCTACTAATTATAACACTCAACAAATATCATAAATATTTTTTACCGTCTGCCGTGAAATTTTTTTGGCAGTGGCAAAGGCGGTAAATATTTTGTTGAGAGCCCGAATTAGGGCACTACATATGTTGTGAACACCATTACTATTAGTAAGCGCCCTTAATTTGCACCCTAATCAAGGAATTTTTAGCACCCCCTCCCCCTATAAGACCATACGCGTCAAAAATAGTGTTCTTATTAGAGTGCTCAAAAACTCCAATTAAGGGTCGCCCTACTTAGAGTTTTTTTAATTGCATACCACTCCACCAAAGGCTCATCACTACTATTCTTATTTTAAAAGTTTTAACTATAAGCTAATTGTAAATACAAACAAGAATATATAACACAAGAGAATTTCCGACTGTACACTAAATTTCTGAACAAAATTTTGCTAGAAAAGTCGCACATGCGCAATGTGTTTTTTTTTGTGCAAACATAATCACAGTGCAAAGAAACCAGCATTGAGTGCAAAGAAAGTCGCACATTTTCACTGTGTTCAAAAATTACACTGTGTTCAAAAATTGCAGCGCTGAAAAACCAGGAGAAAATGGCGGATTTTTGCTAGAAACGTCGCATAAAAGTTTGCAAGTGCGACTTTTCAATCAAAATTTTGGTGAAAAATTTAGTGTAAAATCGCACATTCTCTTGTGTTATGTATTCCTGATATTAGTAAGTGCCCTTAACGTGCAGCCCAATCAAGGAATTTTTACGCCCTCAATTAAGTCACACGCGTCAAAAACAATACTCTTAAAACGCTTAAAAAATTCCGGAAACGCCCTACATAAGGTGTTCTTCAATTGCATACTGCTCCAAGTAAAAGTAAAAGTAAAAGCTCATCAATACCATTCCTATATTAAAAATTTTAACTATAAGCTAATTGTTAATACAAATAATTATATTAAATAAATTATTTAATAAAATTTGAGTATTTATTTAGCTCTGTGCCTCGATATTGCCGCTCAATTGGCCTTGGCTTGTTCTTGTTCTTGGTGACTTTACTCAGTATGTTATTTTAGTGAACTGCTTTGCTCACTAATAAATTGGATATATATTATATTCAGCTTAACTTAACTCGTTCCCGTAATTGCCTTTTCTTCGGTTATAACCGTGAAACCTTCCCAAGACCTATGCCGTATCTCCGTCATACATAAATTTTTTTTGCGCGAGTGGTACTCATTGAGCGAGCAAAATGAAATGATTAAAACTGTACGAGCAATATGCAGATGTTTCTCACGGATACAGTGTATTTCGTAGGATATTTCATGTTACAAAAATTTGCATATTACTACTCTACTTCAAAGTTGCATACTACTACAGCTTTAACCATTTTAATTTGCTGGCTCACTGGGCACTATTCGCGCAAAAAATTATGTATGACGGAAGTACGACTTAGGTCAGGCGTAGAGTGAAGATCCGCGCGCGCTAAAGTTTACGTACGACATTTGTCACACGAAAATACCACCACCGTCAGACGAAGGTTTTACCTTTGCCGTACGAAGATTTCACGGTTGTGTCGGGGGAAAAGGCCATTACGGGAACGGTTTAAATAACAAGATTAATAATAATAAACCAATTTTGTGTAAAAGATGTGATTAATAAAATCAAATGCAAACAATCAATCAAGGTACATACAATCTCAGTGCGGTATTAACTTGCTTGTATGTTTCCTGTTTTCAACAAAATAAATATAATAATAATAATAATAACAATTCTTAGTAATTTTTTGTGCATATGTAGATAACTAATGACCCTCTATCAAAAACATTAGTAGTTCTTTCTTGTTTCGAAAAACTCTTTTGGCCAAAACCTTTTGTTCTGATTAAAAAGGCTAAAACCCTAATTTACCGCAGTTTCTTATAATTCACTTTGTGTTTTATTTTTGGTTAATACTTCAAGCATTGCTTCCATTGATTATTTTTGTAATTCATTATTAATAAATTACTATTTTAAAAAAGTCACACGAAATTTATTGGTATTTAGTTTTTTAAAATACATAACAAATGTATTGTTTCTGTCCGGATATTGGCAACAACGTACGCCGTTAAGATAGTTTGTGATGTTCCTACCCTCCAATGCCATGCTCCGCAGCTCCGGTCATTTAAAGCGGAGGAATCTCCGGAGCTTTGCCCCTTAAATGAACGAATTTAAACTTATTTAAGCTTGAAATATCATTTATGTTACTTTACTTGCGTTTTTAAGACTATTTTTATTGTTTTTTATAAGGTTTGAAAAAAATAATTTAAAAAAATTTTTACAAAATAATCTTTGGCATCAATTTTTGATTATTCTAAAATTAGTACAAAAATAAGGCGGCGAGCTTCGAGAAACATCACTAATAATAATCTACTTTCAAAACCGTCCATTAGAATTAAGCTACTATTTCAGCTATGTCATTTTAATGACTTAATACAATAATATATTTTACATTATAATTTTCGTCAAATAAAATGAAAAATATACAATTAAAAAAGGAGTAATTGCTTTTTATGGACCTTTCTTCTAAAAAAATGCCATTATAGTAAGTGTACGTCGGACCGTTTTTGACCCAATGGTTCTCCTTTTTTGCATATAATATATATATATAATAATAAGATAAAACTACTATAAACAATCCCGTGAGTTTAAATTTGTGTAAATACATTTAATTTTAAAATACGTTTTTCAGGTACATTCCTTTCTCAGTACGTTTACAGTGTTTTATTGAATGGTATCTGCATGATTTGGAATACCGACTGTGGTATTGAAACCACGTGCCAATTATATGGAGCGGATCAGCTAAAAATCAGGTAATTAAACTAAAGGTAAACCCAACGTGGCTGCAACAGTTGTTCGTTGGATTAAAAAATGCCCCCATTGGGTAACCATTCAAATCAAGAGAATTTGACGTCACTTTATCAGCCAATTAAATTCAATTTAATACAGAGTATTTGTTTGATAAAGTGACGTCAGATTCTTGTGATTTGAGTGGTTACTTAATGGGGGACATTTTTCAATCCGATGAACAACTGTTGCAGCCACGTTGGGTTTACCTTTAGTTTTAATTATTATAAATAATAGTAAGTAAAAAGTTTTCTTAAGTATTATTAATAAATAATAATAATAATATAAGTCCCAAGAGTAGTAAATAAACATTAAATATCAGTTTTATTAAATAATATTAATAAATAACAATTTTAATATAACTCGTAATAGTAGTAAATATATATTAATCATCATTTGAATTTTTTCATGCGGCTAATATTTAAAATGTTGGCAGAAAATTCAAGATTTTATGCTGGCGTTATAGTTTGGTTTAATCCCATAACTTGTCGCTGGACACAATGACCGATTTAATGTTTTGGCGGTTAGCTGACAAAACCACGGAGAATTTGCGAAATATATTTTTAGGCCACAGTTTAACAGCCTTACGGTGTTATTGTAATTTTTGTTTAAATCTTAAAATACTTTTCAGCTTATGTGTTGATTGCCCATAAGCGTTACCACTTTAAAATAAATCTTTTAATAAAGGCCAGGAATGCGTGAATACGCAGTGAACATCCCAGCGCGAGCATTGCTTGCTTGCATAGTGACCGGTGTTAGCGAAAAACTTTTTATGCGCGCAGTGAATATCCCAGCGTGAAGGTATTGCTGCATGCTTACCGCTGCTGAACGAAACATTTTTGAATATAAGAAGATTAAAATGTTACCAAAACTTTGCACTACATTGTTTAAAAATAAATGGAATAAATTTCGCGTTGTTTGTTTGTTTTGAAACACTATGTAAGGGCGTAGGGTAGTGCATTTAATTTCGGCACTTTTCCCAATTGGGCATTTTTGATTTTGGACTATATTTTTGGTAATCCTGGACGGAATACGACGTTTGATAGCTCAAATGAGAGCTAATTATATGTATATGACTTTCGTGAGCTTTTTATTTGTTATGTTATGATATTTTTATGTGAAATTGTGTGATTTATAAAAAACAAAATTGTTACTCGTTTTTAGAACATGGGCATTTCATGATTACGCAATAAATTGGTTTAAAAATTAAACTGTCCTGGTAAAATTTAGTCTATTTTCCGAATTTTTAGTCCCGTGGTTCTACGTTGCGTCTGTGGTGAGCAATTGTTATAAAATAAAATAGTGTAATTTCGGTACACATATTGCTGTAGGTAAAAACGGATTGAATTAAGTGGTCGGGTGTTAAATTGTAGTTGTAAATAGTTAAAATACAACGTTGAAATGTTTAGGGTCATAGGACTGCACTTAAACTCGATTAAGAGGGTCCTTTTAAAAAATGTCGAAATTAAATGCACTTTTTTCCCAAATTTTGCTCATTTTGATACCATTTGGCATTTTAGCTGTAAGTTTTTGCCAGTTACACGTTGAACAACAAGTAGAAGCTTAAATTAAAGAAAACTGTCAGGAGATACTGATAGGTTTTTAAATTTTTGAAAATGATGATTTTTTGACTGAGAAACAATCGATTTTTTGTAAAGTGCGCATTTAATTTCGGCAATTTTCCATTTTTTAAAAACTGAATTAATTAAACAAAAAAACAAATTTCGTACAGTGAAACTTTTATGACGCAACGCAGTGTCGTGAAAGCTTCAAAATGAGCTATCAAACATGAAAAAAAGTTACAATGGAAAAACAAAAAAGTGCCGAAATTAAATGAACTACCCTATTCCATTTCATATTGACGCGTCGTAGTTAAACCGCTCATTATGTAAGAATACGGCACCCAGCAACAATTATTTACAATCATTTTTTACAATTCGATATTTACAAAAATTATGTGATGTGTGGTTTTGGAATAATTATCGTGCATAATGTCGGATATAATTACATCTTAAATGAAAAAAATGAGCGGTTTAACTACGATGTGTTTATTGTTACAAAGGTTTTTTTTTTGAAAGGATCAGTTTTTTAAAACTGAACATTATAATTTACAGCGTCAACAAATAGTTACACTTGTGTAATTTAATTTAACTTTTAAACGTTTCTGTTTTGAAAACAAATACTTTCAAAGTTCTTCTGTAGGCTTTAGATCTGTAGGCTATCCACTAGAAGAAATCGACATACGTCTCGCAAGCAGAGACTGTTATCATTGCTAGCTGAGTACCATAGTTATACAACAGTGCTTTTACGTTTTTTTGGTGATAAAAAAAAAACCAAAATTTTTAAAAGCATATCTTTTTGTATTGTATCTTCGTTTTAGATTGCACCTTTTCAACGGCGGTGTACGCCTCATAAGCTGTCTGTTGGATCTTCTAGTCTGTTTTCTGGCCGTCGATCTTGTTTTGGTTGGGAAAGAATCAATAAAAACCCAAATTAACAAGAATATACCGCTCGACGAGGAAGAATTATGGCAACTTAACAAGAAACATGTGGACGAGAATGGTTTTAAAGACATAGTTTGAAAAAATTCTCACCAAAAAGCCTTAACCCTTACCTTTTGCTGAGTAACAACGGTACGTTAAATTTGCGGTACCAATTGGGTCGAAACGCGTCTATCTAAAAAATATTGTAATATTTTAATACTTTAATGTAAGGTTAGCCCTTGCTGCGGATTGCACGTGGGTCCATCTGATAGGGGTTGGTTATGCTGGAATCGACAATGAGGGAAATATTCGACCCAGTAAATGCCTTAATACTGATATCAAATACGAAAAATATAATCTTAATGATTTAAAATAGTTAATCGCCTAACTATAATGACTGATCAGCACTAACGTAAATATTAAAAATATTATTAAAAACCTAATTAATAATCGACGAAATTCCGTAAAGGTTTTATTTTTTGTCTAAACTGTTGTCTGCGCTATAAAGCCGGTTTTTCATCGCGCAGCCATTAGCAGTAAAACCGCGCAGTTTCACAGCGTGCGACACTTTGCGATAAAATACTAACGTCAAGACGCACACGGAATTTCATGGATTAATAATAAACATAAAAGTTGTGTTGTTTTTCCGTTTTCTATTTAGAAGTATATAACAGGTCACTTCAGTTGCCAAAAACTCTGTGTTTACTATTGCAATATTTGGCTGTGTGTTTTGATTTATTGGCCAATCGGAACTAAATCACAAAAATTACGGTGTTATCTTTTATCATATTGATTTGATGAGAAAAATAATCTTACACAAACGAAACAGTTTTTATTTATAAGGCAGTTGTTTTATTTTTTACTGTGTGATGTAGTATTAATTGTTATATTTTAGGATACTGCACTTTTTTTCAAAATTAGTCTAAATGTGAACATTATAAAACCTATATCATACAAATGTGTTTTAAAGGTTGGAAAGAGGCAAAAAAAAATATTAAAAATGTAGCAATCATTCAGTATCGTTTAAAATTTTCGAAAGCAGGCTAAAAACTACATCATTTAAACAATCAAAACAAGACAAAATAGCAGATAAATACTGTACAACGTGTACGTATGTTTGGTTTCGTATTCAGTTAACGTTCACGAGCAAAATAAAATTAATAAAACATTATTAAAAGAGGCTTTTTTTATTTCGAGCAAATTTTCATCTAGAAATCTTTTTTTCGCTTTTTTATTTTTAAATTTTATATTTTATTTTTGTAAAAAAAACTGTGTCGAAAAAATACAATTCCCATATATCATTTTTTTATTAATTTAAATAACATCAATTCATCATGTAGTATTTTGTGCGTGCTAGTCTATGTTTCCAAATTAAAAATAAAAGAAAAATAACAATTTTAAGTCGACTGTATAAAAGAGCTCTAAATTCATTACTCTAAAATTTGTTGGGTAAATTAATTTTTTAGTAAAGATTCTCTACTAGTAAATCCTAGCTTTAAAGAAGGATGCCTAAAACTTACAATTATTTTAATAATGCTTAATTGCTTAGAAATAAGCAAGGTTACAAATTTCAAATTTCAAATTCAAACAAATCATAAAATTTTGGTAAATATGCAAAAAAAATTGCTAAATTTTTTATCAAAAGTAACAATAAAATAAAATTTTTAATAAATTTGACCCAGTTCCTTGTATAGGTCGCCACAGTTTAAAATTGAATTTAAATGATCTATGTGAAAAAGCTACGTCAAAAATTGTTTGACGCACACAATATTGTTTTTATACTATTATTTTGTTATACATTTGTGTAAAAGTCGTTTTTACGCTTAGAGTTGTGCACTTTAAAATTTAGTGCAATATCTAATTTCATAGTTATCCACAAAGACGTTTTTGTCATTAGCTTACGTGTCCATTTGCTAGAGTATTGTTTTTTTGGTGATGTCAATTTTTCATTTTGATTCTTTACTTTTTTATTTTGTTGCCATTATGTTGATTTAGTTAATAAAATTGCAATTTATTTTCTGATATATACGCATTTGAAAAGTTAAAGAAATAAACAAATTATGGCTTCATCATGATAAAACTTATGATAACATTAGTTATTTCAACCAGAGCAATGCACTAAAATCAAGCTAAACATTATTATAACTTTTTATAATCATTTTACGTTATATTTTTATACATACATAGCAATCATTCACCGAAATTATACGCGACGGATATGCAGACAACTGTTTTTTCTGCTTTAAACCTACTTAAAAAAACTATTTTATACTTTTTAAAAAACTAATTAAACTAGCTTTTTGGAAATTTCTACGCGCAAATAGTTTTATGAATAAGTCTTTACCTTAGAATTAGAGGTTAAAAATTGCCCGAAAAGTCAATACTTTATGATCTTTAAAGCTATAAAATGGAGCTTAAGGTAGAACACCACACAGTTACAACAATTTTTACTAAAAGTTAGATATCAACTTAGATATTGATTTTTGTCTGACAAAAATATAGTGCGATCGAAAGCTCATATTATGATGTTTCCAACAGTAATAATTTCATCGTTTACCGGTTGTTCTATTTCGAGATATAGTTTGATGAATTAAAAGCTCAAAAAACAGTTTTTGGCCATTTAAAAAATTTGGTTCTCTGAGATTTTGCTGCAATTTTATAGATATTTAATGAAAAATAGGGGCATCTTTTAGATGTGGTTTGTAGTCAAACGTATTTCTAAATTTTAAAAAAATTAAAAAAATCGATGTTTTTAAAAGAAAAATCAAATAAAAAAATCCTGAATTAGTTTTATAAAAATGTAGATGAAAATGAAGGATAATCAAATCAAATTATTTGATTAGTTTATAATCAAATAACATTCAAAGTATTGATTAGACTTGTGTCTAACTATTTCCAAACCTTCATTAAAATCTGAGAGAATCAAATTTTTAAATTTTCATTTAAAGTTTTTTGATTTGACGCCGAAAAACTACATTTCGAAACGCCCTGTTTAATACCAACTTTTAAAGATGTATCCTCAGATGGGACAGTTGCTGAGTGGTTAAAATTTCGAACTTAGATCTTCGAACCCGCAGGTTCGAGTCTCAAGCAGGGAATAATTTTTAACGTCAAAAAAGCTTTTTTTTAATTTTAAACTTTTTAATTAAAAAAGTGTTCATTATTTAAGATATGCTAAAGGAAAAATTAAAAAACAATATTTTTGGTAATGAATTTTATTAATGTATTGTATTTTTGACATGTATTTTATTGGTGTCATTTATAATGATTGTGGACGATAAAAATTTTAAAAAAAAAAATTGAATGTCAAAAATTGAATCAGCAGGTCAAATTACGTTAGTAAAAATTAATTAGAAAAGATTTGCCGTCAAAATCAAACTGTGGTGTTCTACCTTAAGCCCGGTTTACACTGAGGTGGCAATGCCACCGGTGAGAATGTCCAGCCATCGGTGGGAATGCCACCGGTGGCATTGCCACCGCTAGGTTCAAACTAAGTTGGCATTGCCACCGCTGGTACCGCGAACGAATGGCGGTGGTGGCATTGCCACCACCGCCATTCGTTCGCGTGTAGAGCTAAGAAAATGTCGGTAACTTTTACTTTTTACTGTTTTTTTACTTTTTACTCTTTTCCACTACTTCCCAGCTGTTTGCCTGGTTAATTCTGTCCATGTATGTTTTTAAACTGTGGACGGTTCCGAACTTGATCAGACGTTCAACCGAATCAGTAGCCATATTTTTTTAAGTTTTATTTCTAAAAATATTGTGGTCGAAGAAACATTAACAAACTTAAAAGTTTTCTTTTTAATTAATATAGGTAAAAGATTTTGTTTTAAGTATTTTTAATAACCCTGTTTTTAGATTGTTCCATACTCTTTTAACCTAAGGCCGCGCAATAATATTAGAAACTGTGCAGCAGAAAAATGTTCAAATCTTTCATTAATGCATAAAAATTGCAAATTCATATTCAAGCACTTTTCAATGCTATGTATGTACGTGTGTTTAAAATTCGTAAAAACTACTTAATTTTTTTTATAAAAGATCATTTGTTTTTGTTTGTTTTGCTAAAAACGGTTTTTCTATATAATTTTTTCATATATGCAATTTACGCGTTTTCACGCGTTTTTCTATTTTAACCGCAATATCGTTTGCCGGTTTCGCTTATACAATGAAAGCGTTTCATGTAAAAACCCTATTATTTTTCATTGATTTTTTTAACAATGCGCGCGTTCCCATGCGTTTTTTCTTGAGAGAGCTACCACCGATGACGGAGTTGTGAATCGAACACAACAGCGGTAGCAATGCCCCTGCCATCTCAGTGTGAACACGTCATATGTTTAACGTTGGACACAACAGCGGTGGCAATGCCACCGGTGGCATTGCCACCTCAGTGTGAACCGGGCTTTAGAGGCGTTAACAACTTTAAAAAACTTAAACCACAAACTAGAAACTTGTAAACCCAAAATAAAAAAAAAATATGTGTTAAAAAACTAAATTAAGGTTGGATTAAGGCTTAGTTATCGGATTTTACAATATCGATTCCAAAGATTCACATTTCCGGTTCAAGTTTCGCGTTTTTGCTTCAACTTTCAAAATTTCTAAAATTCAACAATTGTGGCAATAAAATTTAGGATAAATAGAGTTTAAACTGTGCAATTGTTATGCAATAAATTATAGTTTAACCTTGCCATTCTGTCAAAATACATAACAAACTGCGCAAAATATTTCGTTCTCTTTCTAAACAAATTTGACACAAGTTAGAAATATATATATATAATTTTGATTTGATGTGTGAAAAACACTAGCGAATAATGAATAAGAAGATTTTGATTAATTTTCAGCATCGGTTGTTGATTTAAATTTTTTTTTGTGATAGTCTTGGATTTGATAAAATAGATTTTATTGAAAAAATGATACAAATATAATATTATAAAGTAATGAAGACTGCTTTTCTTTTTTTTGTGCTGTATTTGGGTATTCAAAACATAATTTTTTCGCTTTTTCGTGCGTTATTTGTGATTTCAAAATTGGGAGGTTATGAAAAAAAAAGTTTCTTGCCGAAATGAACTAATAGATTTTAAAATCCAAATATTAAACGAGAACTAGTTAAATGCATTTACATTTGATCTCGTTAAAGAATAACAAGTTATTTGAACATTTTTATTCGATCATAATAACCATAATAATTTTTAAAATTTGAATGTGTGTGTGCGTGTAAAATATATTATGGTAATTTGGTTGCTTGTGTGAATTTTGCCTGAAATGTTTATGAAATAAACTTGTTAATTATATTAAAGGCAGCATTTGAAATTTATGATAAACCGGTAAACGGTAAAGATGGGGTCAACAACCAAAGTCACGTAAAAAATAATTTGCATATTTATGATTGGCACGAATTCGATTGGTCGGTTGTGTGATGTTTATTTTAGTAATAGTACGTTCAGCAGTTTTGCGCGGTTTTCCAATAAAAAAATTTAGCTGGTTACACACGGGCGAACGCACTTTTTAACCAAACCGTATGCAAATTATTCCTTACGTGACTTTGGTCGAGTTTCAAACGCAAAACCAAAATGGCGTTATATTTCTAAAACCAAAATTGCGTTTTAATTCTTGTTATAGCTTTTTAACCGCTTAACAACATTTTTTTTTTAAATTTTTTAAAAAAATTTTAATTTTTTTACCTCCGTCCATTTTTGTTATTTTTACTTAAATTTTCTCACACTCAGGTATTATAATTTTTGCAATTTTATTTTGGTAATTTTTATAAAAAAATGTAATCGCATAAGTATTAAGACCTTTAACTCGGTTTTATTCTGTATTTATGAAATATTTTTTCTAACTTAACTCGTCCCTTATTTGCTTTTTGTATGTAGTTTTTATAACTAGCCTTGTGACTTATTTTACTTTTATGTACACATATATTTTTGGCTGATTGATAATGACAAACTGTTTTTTCGAAACGGCCCATCATTATTTTAAGCAGAATAAATTAAAATTTTGCAGTATGTAAATTTTCGTAAAGTTTCGTGCTATAAAATTGATAATGTTTCGCAATTGTGAGGTTTTATTTTCATTTCGCTGCACTGTTTGTTTTATAAATTTAACTTATTTAATCTCACGAATATACTGGATTACTTTCTGTAAAAAAAATAATGTAAAAACATTTTTGTCATACCTAGCACCTTGGTAGTGTTTTAGCTAAAAACAAAACCAAAAAACTAATAATTATTGTATTGCAATGTTTTCGACGGTTTCTTAAATTTTTAATATCTTTCAAAAACCAAAGAAATGAATATTTTTAATGATTTGTACTCAAGCAGTTTTGATTTAAATACGTATACAACGGTTCTTTTGGGGAAGATCTTGAAAAAGCGTGGTTTTGTAACTTTATAAGTTATAAGTTGCCAGAAATGCACTTTGTGTTTAAAAAAAATGGGCGCTGTCCAAGAAAGCGAACACCATTTTATTTTAATCGTTCGCCCACTTGTATTAAAAATGGCAACATTTTAATGAATTAACCTCAGTTGCAGTGTAACTTAATTTTTTTCTTCGAATCTTTGTTTAAATCAAGATAATAATATTAAAAATGCAATTTTTATTACTTTTTGTAAAAAAAAATTACCAGTTTGTTCTGCTTGTAACACTGATTTAAGATTGTCAAAAACATTTCCAAAACTTCAAAAATAATTGTTAAAAAATAAATTACGAGTTTTCGGGTTAATTCCTCAATAAAACAAAGCTCTAATGTTAAAACAGCTTTACTTGATCAACGTTTGGGCTCAGAAATTTAGCAGGCCACTCGAATTTTAGAGCTTAACGTTTCCCAATTTCGAATCCACGTTCGATCTCAGAATTATTTTAATCGGACGGCACTTGGCAACGTTTGGCCAGTGCATTCGAAAAGCAATGTAAAAATAGCAAAACATAGTCGGACCCAAATTTAAAACAAGCTAGAAAAATGAATAAAAATTTTGGTCCGACTTAAACGGGTTTGGTAAATTTTAAATTGTTATACAAAAATAAACTAAAAAACCATGCAAATGGTTCTATTGATTCGAATCAACCGTTTTACAATACGGCTTTACATTTAGAAACATAAAGCTTATACTCCGGAACATTCGAAAATTGCAATGAAAAAGACGCTTCTAACGTAATTTCTTTTTACACATTTAAACGAACTTTTAAAACATCAAATCTACTGCATAACATAAGGTCAAAATCTGAAAACATGGCATCCCACCCTGTGCCTGTTCAACCAGAAGGCGAATTTGATTCCGAATTGTACAAACAAATACGGACAAATCAAATCAATCTTGAAGAAACAATGTGAGTTTGTAAAAAAAATCTTCTTTTATTAAATTTTTAACAAATACCAAGCAGCTTCCAGTCCAAAAAACCGGGCCTGTTATCGTTCTATAAAAAATGTGTAAATCTTTTTTAAACTATATTTTTGTTTTTTAAGCTATAAAACAAAAATAAAAAGTAAAAGTTGATTAAAAGAAGTTTTCTTAGACAAATAATTTGCTGGAATATTTTAATGGGATGTATAATAGTGCGATGTTCTCTGGAGCTTCGTTTTTCGGAGGTAGCCCCGAAGTTTCAAAGGTATGCCTTATTTTGTGTACTAATTTCATAAGCCTAAGCCTAAAGACTAATGTCAAAATTTTTTTATCAATTATTATGTAAACTAAATGTTTTTCAAAACTTATTAAAACAATACAAATGTGCTAAAATACAGTTACAATAACAAAAATATATTTTGAAGTTGAAAATGCTTAACATCGTTTAATTATGGGGCAGAGATAGAGAAAAACATTGAAAACCATCGTTTATCAAAGGCTAATCGTTGGAATTCTCAATGTCATTAAAGAGCGTAAATTTATGTTAAAATAAGCAATATTTATTTAGATTGTTAATAGGTTTTAACTTTTTGTTATTCTTTCCGCTGCATATCTGCAGAAGAGATTCGGCGCCACCGCGGCTCAGTGTTAAACTCTGCGCTCATCCAGACCCTTACGTGGAGTTTACCAGAGTGCAGCACTGACGCGAATTCCTTCTGCTGATTTGCAACGGTTTTTGGATGAAAAAATTCCAAAGGGTTAATTGAGGAGTAGCCAAAAAGGATTAGATTAGACTTTTAAATTCCGTAAAGCAAACATCTTGAAAACTATTCCTCCGAAAAAACCAAAGAAGGTTTTGATTTGCGTACAAAATTTATTGATTGAAATTGATTTTATTGGCTTCTATGCTTTAATAATAATAATAATAACTAGTGTTGTAAAAAGTATTGATTTTAGATTATTTTAAGTAAAAGTAAAAGTAATTTGAAAAATTTTAATTTAAGTAAAGTAAGAGTAAAAGTAATTTGTGTTTTTTAAATTTAAGTAAAGTAAAAGTAAAAGTAATGGTCAAAATTTTATTTAAGTAAAGTAAAAGTAAGACCAATTTTCTTAAGTAAAAGTAAGAGTAAAAGTAATTTTGAAACAGAGCACAACACCTGTTTTTGGAGCTCTACAGCTCCGTTCTAAAGTTTTTTGCTTATTTTATGTATAAATTGTCATTTTAATAACTTTTTTAGTCAAAATAAATGGTTTTATCGTGTTAGCGGCTTAAAAAATTTTCTTCTGTTATTAACTTTACAACAAGCATATAGGGAATCTACCCACTGAAATTACTTAAATTTTTCTTATATTAATTTAAGTATTTGCAGTAGAAAATCCGAGTAAGAGTAAAAGTAAAAGTATTTGAAGTTTCAAAACTCCAATAAAAGTAAAAGTAAAAGTAATTGAAATTTCAAAAGTCGAGTAAAAGTAAAAGTAACTTTTTACAACACTAATAATAACTTTATTTTAAAATATTCTCGTTTAAATGTAGCAAAAACATATGTTAAGAAAACAAAATTAGTTTAGATGATAGTACTACTACCAAAGAACACAAGAGTTAGTAGAATGCGGTGTTTCATTTTTTACACTTAAAACGAGAAAATAAAATAAATGGGAAAGTCACATAAGAACCCTAAAGCTTCTAAAGTATGTCTGTCAAATTTAATTTATTTTATAAAATTAAGCTTTGCGGTTCGAGCTTTGAACAAAGATAGAGATGGAGCTAGTACAGAATTAGCAGGCAGATTATTCCAAATGTCTATAATTCTATCGTGAAAAGAGTTGGAAAGAAAATTTTTATTAGCGCTTGGTTTAAATAGTTTTGGGGGATGATCATTATTTTTTTTTAAAGTTGCCCAAGAGAAAAATTTAAAAAAACTTAAATTATCAGACGTTGTTACAATGCTAAAACACATATTAAGGTTCAAACGAATACGCCTTTTTTCTAACGACTCAAGGTTAAGCAATGATAAGCGATTGACATAGTTAGTATGAGGGGTGAGGCCACAACTTGAGAAAAATCTTTTGGTAAAGTAGCGCTGCACACATTCAAGTAAATCTGTCTTTTAGCAAGTAAGAGAAGCAAACAGGGCTACGGTACTCAAGAATAGGACGTAAAAAGGAAACATAGGATCTTAAAATTGCAGCTTTGTTATTAGTGTTAAAACAACGAAAAAGCATATTTATAATTTATAACCTCGTTTAGCAATTTCATTGCAGTGTTTAATGGGTTTACAATCATTTGATATGAATATCGCAAGATCACGAGCAAAACTACTATCAGTTAGTGTTTGGTTTTCAATATAAATTTCTGATTTAGGATTTCCTACACCCAGATAAAGAACTAAGCATTTGTGATCTGCAATCTGGAGAGCCATACTTTAGTCCACTCGCATAATTTAAATATTGCTAATTGGAGAGGTTCATTGTTAGTATTTTTAGGTTGAATTTTTAACATCAGCAGTGAATAATTTTTGAAAATGTTATGAAGATCATTTATATCTAACAAGAAAAGTAAAGGGCCAGGCATCGATCCCTGCGGAACAGCAGAACTGACAGGTGCATTAGCAAGAGGTTTCTGAGTCTATGATTACTCTTTGTTTTCTGTTGTGACGAAAAGCTGATATCCAATTAAGAAGATTTCAAGAAATTCTAAAAGAATTTAGTTTGACTAAAAGTTTACTAGGACAGACTGAGTTGAAGTCTTTACTAAATTCAATATAGACAATATCAATGATTTGATCAACATCAATAACAGATGCCCAATCGCTTACGGATTCAAGAAGTTGGGAGCAAGTAGATTTTTTTCTTAAGAAAGCCATGCTAGTCACTCACTACTTATTAAATTATGACGTATGAAGTAAGCTAAAACTTGGTTATGTATACAAGATTCTATTACTTTGCAAGCAATGCAGGTTATTGAAATGGGGCGATAGTTGTTAGAGTCACTGACACATCCTTTTTTAATTATTGGAATTACATCAGCTAGAAGCCAAGGCGGTGAAAGAAAATGCGAATGGAAAGAAACATTTAAAACCGAAAAAAGGGTTTAGCAATAGAAAAAGCAAGTTTTTTAAAAATAATTGCAGGCAATTTTTCTGGAGTATGGCTACGCTTGTTTTTTTGTTTTTTTTTAAAGCTTTTAAAACTATTTCTTTATTAAAATTAATAGTGGAAAGTTCAGCAGATAGGGGAGCCTGTCTGCTTTGAATAGGAAACACTTGACATTTTTAAGTTTTTAACACTAAATAACAGTAGAAAATCTTGGTTTAAACATGAGATTTGAAAAGTGAGTTGGAAATTATTGGCTCACGCTATTTTTCGGCGGTCAAAGTGTATTCGTAATCGTGTGGGAGCTAGCTAGCGATTACTTGTTCATTTTTCTGTTTAGTGTTTTAAACCAAGTATTAATTTAAATTTTTTGGTCTAGAGCTAAACTTGGCAGAAATTTATCATAAGCACAAAAATATTTTACTCAAAAATTAAAATTGCGTAAGTCAGTGTTCAACTTAAACTTTACTTTCTTTTAATTAAAAAACACTTTCCGAACACTTTCTTTTTAAAATTTTTTTTAAACGCACGCAAGTCATTAAGTAGGCGTACACACAATATATTTGTTTTACAACTCAAAACATACATGGTATTTATTTTGACCACTGATTTATTCATTTATTATGTCGTCATTTTTAAGTTATAAACAATCCTTACCAAGAAAGGCAATTTGACTTCCGAGGCTCTTTGGAAAAACAAAGCAAAATTCAGATAAAATTTAAGCATCTTTACTCGGGCTCAGTAAACAAAATCCTTGGTTTCTTATCTGGCAGTTGCAGTATTGGGCATTTTATTTCATTCTTGTTTACTGTGTACCGCGCTTTGTTGGGCTTGCAATAAAATTATTCGTTTTATGTGCTTCGGTTAGTTGAGTATTTTCCTGAAGTCAAATTTTTTAACGACGTAATTTAAATGTGATGTACCCACTTTAGGTATTGTATTAGAATCGATTGTGTCAAATTTTTGTTTTACAGTCAAATTTTGCAGCTTTCATTTATATTATTTTACTAATAATTTTTTACCAATATTCACTTTCAGGATTCATACTGAATAGGAAATAAAAGTTAAAATAGGATAAATTATTTTTTTAACAATTTTTGCCTTTTTTAAATTTCAGCTTCTTCTAATGAATTTTATTTTTGTTTGTATAGAATTCTATGTCTAGTTCTTTAAGTATTGTTCACAGCAATATACAGGTTTGTTAATATCGTGTTTGTGAAAATGCCTAACACAGTCGTGAATATTATTGTTTACAAATACAGAATACACCCATTAAGGATGAATGAACTCTCGTGACCCTGCCCTGCTCAATCGGATTTAGTAATCTATCCACTTATAATTAGTAATCTTAAACCTCTGTCATATTGGAAAATTAAAAGCAGAAAAAAATTCACCCAAACGCACAAAAAAATCTTAGCCTAAAATCTTTATAATTCCATGCATCAATGGCTTCACTTGAAAAAAGGTTCACGGCAAGGTTGTTACAATTGGATTGCTTTGAATTTGTCATTCTCGTCATTTGTTTTTAATTTTTTCCGGCTAATTAGTTTCAAAATTATTAGGACTCAAAGTATAATGTTTTAATTAATTACTCTTAACTAATTTAAGCACGTCCAATGTAGGGTGTGCCCAAAATGGGGCAGTGACCTGACCTGTGCGTAAGGTCATCCTATGTAATCTTTGCCTTTGTTTTTATTTTCTGTATTTTGGAACGTAGTGTGACCAACATTAGCTCTTACTCGTGTCTTTAAAAAAAAGCATCAAAATCATAATAGCAATGAATTAGAACAAAGAATATTTTAACAGTAAATCTCTAATTTAAAATGACACTAACAATAAAATTAAACAATGATGCATTTATTTCAAGGGCTAATCCTCTTTTTTTAAAATCCATCTACGTTTTTCATTTTTGTGTGGTAAAATAAACTGTTTGTTTTTTACCAACATAAACGAAATTAATTGCAGACAGGTCAGTCCGAAATTGTTTGTAGTGCATGCACATACATGATTTTGTACTATGTAAACAGAAGAAGTTTTTTGTTTGTTGTAAATTAAAACGATGATAATATTAATAAGATTTTGTACATAAAAAACAAGCTATTTCTGACAGAAGTAAAAAATGGTTAAAGACTAAAAAATACCTGAGCTTATAAAACAAAAAATAACTTTTTTTATTTATTTGATACATTTTAAAACTGTCTATATATGAGATGAAAGTAACACTTTTGGTTATGAAATTTTCATATTTTGCGTAGCAGACTTTCTAATACAATTCCTATCTATATTTCAAAATTAATATGCGTGTTTGGGGGTCCACCTGATACCATTTCCACATTAGAATTTTGAGGGTCTTTAAATGGAGGGTGGGGTACAATTCATGATTTGAGACAATAACTTGTGCTCCGTGAAAATGAATGTGGGAATGAGCTAAAAATTGGAAATCTCCACTTCATTGGGTATCTTTTTTTTGAGCGCTCATAGATCGAAAGTAATTCCATAGATTCATTATTCTGTGAATATCTTCAACACTGAACAACTTCCGTTTAAAGGGGGGATTTTTGACTATCGTGTAAATATATTTCAATTTATTAGTAGTGAGTTTTAATATGGTGTAACATGATATGAACAGCAATTCTCATTTTATATTAGAAGTTTTAAACTTCCACACAAACTAACAAACAAACTAACTAACTAACTAACTAACAAACAGCAACAAATAAATAAATAAACAAACAAATCAACAAAAAATCAACCCAGTGTTTAAGGTAGAACAGCGCAGTTAGAATAAAAATACATGTACAATGTATAAATAACAATGTACAACGCACCAATAAAATACATGTCAAAAATACAATACATTAATAAAATTCATTACCAAAAATATTATATTTTTTCATTTCTCATTTAGCGTGTCTTGAATAATGAACCTTTTTTTTAATTAAAAAGTTAAAAAACCTATGGGTCCGAGGATCCGAGGCCGACACTTTAACCACTCGGCTACTGGTCCACCTGAGGTTACTTTCGTAAAAGCTGGTTTTAAAAAGCTGGTTTCGAAATGTAGTTTCTCGGCGTCAAATCAAAAAAATTTAAATGAAAATAAAAAAAATTTGATTCGCTCAGACTTTAATGAAAGTTTGGAAACAGTTGGACCGACTAATTTAATTAGTTAGGAGTCGACCGGGGCCCGAGCCCTGGGCCCAGCCCCGCCCCCCCCCCCGATCCCGGCTTGCCCTGGCACATTTTTTCCACCCAGCCCAGACTCCGGTAAATGGAATTTTCTCTACCCCGGCCCTGGCCCCGGTAAACGCAATTTTCTCTATCAGGCTTCGGGCCCGGCATTTTAACTGTCAAATGAACCGGGGCAAACCGGGGTAAGGACCCTTAAGAATACAAATTTTAAAGCGCTTTATAACATTTTTGACAGTGATACATAAATACCTATTTTTATATAGAAAGCTAATTTAATCGCTTTAATATGAAGATCTTATTATACTTATATATTAGAACTTTTAGTTTTATTAAAACTCCTTATTTAATTAAAATTCCTTATTTAATTAAAATTCCTTATTTTAATCAGAAATCCTTATTCTAAAAATTTAAAAACTTTTTAAGCATCAAAAACCATTTGTATATTTTGTTTACAAGATGAGAGTTTGACAATAAATATATATTCATAAGACGTACAATAGAAATAAAAGTTATTATAATATCATTACTTATATCAAAAATATATAGCTCCAAAAAATTTCGGCTGTACAGTAATTTTTACATAATTTAACAAGAACAAATTGAACATGTAACTTGTCACGTGCAAGCAACTTTTTGTGCATTCAATAAAGATTTTCTCGTACAGCGAAATTTGGTACACCAAAACCCGTTTTTTTACATTTTTAAAAAATCGCTGCGTAGTAGAAAATAGTAGAAAATGGTAATGGTTGCTAAAAAATTACCAAATTAGCAGAAATTACCAAATTTTGCTGAAAATTCGTACTTGTGCGAATTTAATACTAAAACTCCACCATTTTTACTATTTTTTATATATTTTTTTATATATTTTTTATATATATCTTTTATATATTTTTTATATTTTTTTTATATATTTTTATATTTTACTTAATATAATATTATTATCGATTTCAAAAACCTAATACTCACACTCATCTTCGATTTAATTTTCAAATCTTACTAATTAAAATTAAACGTATTGACGCGTCGTAGTTAAAACGCGCATCATGTAAGTATGTCCGGCATCCAGCACGATATTTACTCTAATTATAGGGTAATGTGCGGTTTTTTAAGTAAGTAATTAGCGTGCTGTATGCCGGATATATTTACATGTTTAATAAAAAGATGAGCGGTTTAACTGTGATGTGTTTATAACAAGCTGCATTACGAACAATTACAGACAGTCCCTTATTTGACAACTGGGTGTAAGAGAAATCAAACCAAATCGAACCAGATAAATTTGATTGTTTACATTTAGGGTGAAGAAACCGTTTCGAACTCAACAAAGTCATCCGCTTTTTCGTAAATCCGTCCACCTGTTCCACATCACAATGGCCGGTTGTCTTGACAAGGTGGTGAATTTTTGGACGTTCGTGGTCGTTTTCTGCCTGTGCTACTTCCTGGAAACGATCAGCTTTACTTATTTGATCAGCGCCATCCAGAGTATCGAGCGCCAATTTCAAATCCCCAGTCGCCTTTCTGGATTTCTAGTTTCGGCGAATGACATCGGCTACGTACTCACCGTGGTATTTCTGGCCTATTTCGGTAGCAAAGGGAACCGCGCCAGGTAGTTACGCCGGCGAAAATATATAGATAGATTTGGGAACTTGGAACTGAAAATGAAAAAAAAGTTGGAGCCAAAAATGTAAAATTTCTAATAACTGTACACCTATCTATCCCCTAACCATCTTTTTTTAATTTCGGCTCTAAACTTAAAAATTTTCAATTGCTGTAAGTTTCTTCCTTACAGCTCAAAAAAACCTTATAGTAATACAATATTATATACCAAAATTGTACAGCTTCAGAGAATTTAACTGTCACGAACGCACTATTCAGACATTAATTTCATTCGAGATTCAAGCATTAAATGGCACTCCTCATTTAGTTATATATTCATGTTCAAAAATGATTGAGACTGGTGACAAAATGTAAACTTTAAAACGTTATAGGCACCTTGCACTGGAACTCTGTTTATACATGAAGTATGCAATATACATAAGCGTCAACATAATAAATAATTATCGTATCTCCTACTTATCTTTCGTAGTATGCAGATCAACCGATCGGTTGATCCGACGGATCAACTGAAATTTCGCGCGCTTTCGATCGTTTGATCTGCATACTACGAAAGATCAGTAGGTGATACGGTAATTATCCATTATGGTGACGCTTATGTATATTGCATATTTCATGTATAAACTGAGTTCCAATGCAAGGTGCCTATATCTTAAGAACGGTGGAACGGATTGGAACAGTACCTATATCAGTGTGTTGCTTAGACCTTTAACTATCATTTGAAACTTAAAAAAAGTAATGTTCTTCAATGCCACCATCGCTACGACCAATACGGTAAAACAACCTGGGCCCTAAAAAATTAAAATTTTTTTATTACTGCGATATAAAAAAACGCCACTTGGTATGCTCTTAGCTCATACTTTTTTGATTTTTCCCTAAAAATTAGAGCACGATTGGAACGTTGATTTTTTTAAGAACGTTTAAATGCGACCGATTTTTGCGTTTTTTCACAGATTTTTAGTATGGGGCCCCCTTAATGTTAAAAACGCTTCATGCTCTTGAGGTGTGGCTAACACCAAGGCAAGTTATACAGCAAATGTGCACCATTTTATTTCAAAATTTTTGACCTAATTTTTTTTTGGATTTGAGCCCCCAGAAGACTAGAGATGGCAAACAGAAATTTTTAAAACTTTCTTTTTTCAAAACTTGTTTAAAAATATTTGACAATTTTGTAGTGAGATATAAGTTTTAAAAATATGATTTTCTAACTAAATAACCTAGAAATTCGAAAAAAATGGAATATTGACGGTTTATTTTTTGGAAAGGTTTTTAATTCAGAGATGTGCTGCTGCCAGCATACGGGCTTGGATGGCAAATTTTATATTTGTCGTTTTTGACAGATTATAGTAAGCTTAATATTAGGTTTTTTTACACAAATCTAAAACAAAAAGTCCTCATTATGTGAGAAATTTGCTTCCCCCTAGTCCCCCGGAGGTGCACCCATCGCCCCCAAAACAAAAAAAAAATTTATATGTAAAAATTTTAAAGAAAAGGCGCGCACATTTGGTGTATAACTTGCCTTGGTGCTAGCCACACCTATTGAGCATCAAGCGTTCTTATCATTAAGTCGGCTCCCATACTAAAAAACGGTGAAAAATGCGAAAACCGGCCGCATTCAAAACAATTATAAAAAACCTCACAGTTCCAATCGTGCTTAAATTTCGAAGGAAAACTCGGAAAAGTATGAGCTAACTGAATACCAAATGGCGTTTTTCATCTCGCAAAAATATAAAAAATTTCAATTTTTACCGTACTTTCCGTAGTAATGGCGTCACTTATAAACATTATTTACTTTTAATTTTAGCTGCTAGCTAAAGTCTAAGCTACACACTGACGTAAGTGCTGTTCTAATTCCTTCGGCCGTTCTTGAGATACATAGAACGTTTTAGTTCATGTTTTGTCGCCAGTCTAAATCATTTTTTAACAGACTGTTATGCCATTATAATTTACTATTGTGCTTTAATTCGTGTGAATTAAATTAATTTAGTTATTCTAATATTTACACAAATTTAAGTAAATTAAGCTATCTCATTATAATGTTAAGTTTTCTATTAATTAAAGATGAATTCTATCAGGGTGAAAATAGATGAGTGGTAAAGTAACCACTCGTTCTTTGAGAAAACATCGCGTGCAGAAAAAAACATGACGCAACTAAGTAATAATTGGTTACATAACCGCTGAAAACTTTTTTTTCAATTTTTCTCGTTCATGGCTTTATTGTTTATTTCTTCCTGGCGGAGAGCGGTTACGCCCTTATTTTCAGCCTTGAAGACTTTAGCTATAATTCATTCTTGATTTGATTAATAAAAACTAATAAAACTAACAAAAATTAATATTTTTAATATGGGTTTCAATCACTATTTACCTTGGCAGTTTAGCTGCTGCTTTTAATCACACTCAGGTAAATAATAATATAAAACATTTATATAATAAACATAGAATTTTCAGATACAACTTGTTTCATTGCGCGAAAATTACCGTATTTAACAACAAACAATTTAAAAGGTGAAGTTAAAAAGGTTTACCCGCACAATAGGACAAGAAAACGTGACATGAATTATTGTCACGGTTCGTTTCCCTATTTCACCCAAAGCGAACTACCCCTTTAATATTGAACCGATCGGCCAAAATTTTTAAATTTTGTATCCCAACTACTAAATTTACAGCAAATTGGTTTTTTAGCTAAGAATTAGTCACTTTCAAGCGATATAGTGTATTGATAGCCAAAAACAGTGCCCTTCAGGGCTGGTTTACACCTGAGTTACAACGTGTTCTGCCCTCCTTTACACCTGTCTCTTGTCGCTGCTACGTAGAAAGAATAAAAGTTTGATTAATTTGAGGATAACGCCTGAAATTAATTAATCTAATTACTAATGAATCCTCAGAAATCCATTAAATTGCAAATCTTAATGATTAAATTTTCAGATGGATCGGGGGTGGATGCATATTGATCTCATTAGCCTGCTTCCTTATCGCTCTCCCGCATTTCATTTATCCGCACAGGTCCATAGCCACCAGCGCAGAGTTCGTCAGACAGGTATGTTGAAACAGCGGTTTCGTAAAGGCTGGTTCATACTTATAACAAAACGTCCTTTGGACAAAGTTCAAAGGACAATTTTAGAAAAGCCAAAACGTCCTTTGGACATTTTCCTTTGGACGAAGTAGGAATGCTACTTAGAATTTGTCCTTTGGACAAAGTCCAAAGGACAATAAGTGTGAACACGTTGTCTTTTGCATTTTGTCCTTTGGACTTTGTCCAAAGGACGTTTTTACACTGGATTTGTCCTTTGGACAAAGTCCAAAAGACTTTTGTCCTTTGAACTTTGTCCAAAAGACGTTTTCTCATAAGTATGAACCAGCCTTTACTCTGACACAATGAGTCGGAAGCGTCGTAAAATACTCGTAACTGTGACTTTTTTTATCTCTTAACACAAGAAAAATAAAAACAAAATGAGTCAGAGTCACGTTGATTTTATACTGATTGTGACTCTTTGTTTCAGAGTAATGACGATTATTGAAAGCTGCGGTTTCGTGACTATGACGTAATGAGTCGGAATCGCGGTAAATACTAATAACTGTGACTCTTTTTATCTTTTAACACACAAATAAAACGAACTTTAAAAGTTAGACTCGCGTTGCTTTTATAACAATTGCAACTCTTTGAGTCGTATTAAGGACGTGCAATATCGTTTTTTTTTTGGAAGTGTAGAAGTTTTTTTAAGTAGATTTTCAATTCCTTTTGACTGATTGATATATTAGTTTTATAGATTATTTCTGACAAAAAACAAGTGGTTTATTTTTTTAAATCAGTAAATATTTAAATCATAAAATTCTGACTAATATCCAGTATGTAACTCAAAAAAAAAGAGAAAAACTGGTTAATAATGGACCTACCTAGCATTACAAAATTTTGGGTCCGCGGTCCCGCCGCGAAATCACAATTCGTTATGAAACCAATTATTTTTACCAAATTTTTTCGGAAACCGGTGAAATAACAACAATATTAAAACAATTTCGAATACTTTTGTCAACTTCTGACCATTATTTAGATCTATTTCAAGCATTATTATGGTTTTTTATATGCAAATTTATTTCGGTTAACCAGAAAAAACATTTTGTAATGCTTTAATTTAATAAAAAAAAGCACGTCAAAATTTTTCAAATAGATGTTTTTTTATTTTTAGTATTTCTAATTTCAAAAATAATACAACGAAATGCATTTAATTTGAGAGGAACTTTGTTTCGTGGGGAGACCGCCGACCCAATTTTTGTAATGCTAGGTAGGTTCATTGCAAAAAATAACTTGCGAGACTTTTTTCCCTTGTTTGTGATTTTTTATCTTTTTTTATAAATTTTTTTCTTTCAATTTTTTATAAGAGAAGAAAAATAATAAAAAGTGATATTCCCATAAAAAGTGGCTCTGGAGAACATTAATGGCAATAGGATATTTTAGTTTAAGCCACTTCGTATCAAACAACCAAGAAAGCACGCATGATGTGTTTTTTTATCAAATTACCTACATTGTATATCAAGAAATCTTTTTAAAAGATAAAAAAAAAGGATTTCATTTTTTGTGATGTAATTTTACCATACTTAATGGTCGTCGTATTAAATTTTTTTTTAATTTTACAGGTAAATTATGTTTCTGTTTCAAAATGATTATTTTATTCCAAAACAAGGTTCCGAAAAAAGCAACACAATAATGACAAAATTTGGAAATTTAGAAAATAATGTTGGAACTACAACACAATTTTTCTGGATATTATGTATTTGCGTGATTTTATTTAAAATCATCAATTAATTCAGAATAGGTTGGTTGTTTTTTTTTTATTTTATAAAGTTTTATATATTAATGATGCGGTATTTTTTTTAATTTTAGGCAGTTCGCTTACCTGAAAAGTATTATATGAATAATTTAACTGCCAAAGAACTTTTGGAACATCCACTGCTTCAAGAAAAATTAAGAAACTTCCCGCAACGTTTTCAAAATATTGTTGATGAAGTAAAACTTTTATTTATAGTATCTTTATCATTTAGTAATGTTTTTATATCACTTTAATAACTTAAAGGATTCCATTATATTATGTTAAGTTTTTATTTGAAATCAAACCGAAACTATTACAGGAAACAGGAAGAGTTATCAAGGTTTTAAATTTTTGAATGATCTAAAATTTAAATGGTTTAATACACTTTGCTGCTCCAACTGTTAGATGTACATTGCCGTAACTATTATATGTACATTGCCGCAGCTATGAGACAAGTCGAGGTTGTGGCGCAGTGGCAGATTTTATGTCTTGCATACTGAAGGTCCCTGGATCGACTCCCGACTGAGACACACTGTATTGCGATAATATTGCTTGTTACATCGGCCTTGTGTATGCTGTTTTATCCGAAATAAATAAACTTTAAAAAAGCCTGTTGGCGCTTTTGTTGTTCCTTAAAATTCAAACGCGTTAAAATTGTTTTAGACCTTGGTTCACGGAGAAACGAACGATGATGACGGCGATTTTATGAATTTTCGCCGAAAGCGTCAGTTTTCACCCGGGGGCCCGGAACGCGGCGGTGGACCTGGTAAAAAACCGGTTCCAGGCGCAAAAACGACAATGCCGGAATTTAAAAAAGACGTTTTCAGCGTTCGGTCTAACGCCATGACTTTGGAAGATTTCGTTAACAAATACCGACTTTTGTTGATCAATAGGACGACGCCGAACGACGAAAATGTAAGACCGTTTAAAAAAATATGGACGCATCGTTATGGCGTAGCGGTAGAACGTACGTCTTTTATATGCTTAGGGTCCAGAGATAGAGTCCCGTAATACTGATCGTTTGGTTGTATATTGTTAAAATCTAGGTATTTGGCTGCGAAATTAGGGCCAAGTAACATCGTTCTTGCGTTTCCTGTTTTAAACCAATAAACATTAAAAAATAGTAGTAGTATGCAGATCAAACGATTGAAATTTCGCGCGCTTTCGATTGGTTGATCTGCATACTACGAAAGATAAGTAGGAAAAACTGTAATTATCCATTATGGTGACGCTTATGTATATTGCATACTTCATGTATAAAACGATATCCAGTGCAAGGTGCCTATAATATAAATTTGACAAATACACCGTTTTCATTAAATGTTAGAACATAAAATGAGCTCGCAAGTTAATTTGAAGTTAATTTATTACTCTATTATTACTGCTACTACTTTTTTATTTATATTTTTTAAGACAATATTTATCACAAATCGATGGTCATTAGTAGAAATTTAACTTTAATTTAATTTTAAGTTTTTCAGGTTTCGAAAAGGTTTGATATATATTTAATAATAATGAAATAAACCGATTCATATAGGACTTTGCAATAGAGTTGGCAGTTGGCAGTTGCAATTTTCTTAATATTATCATTGTTTGTCGAAATATTTTAGAGATTCCTGTAATTTCGAAATTCAAATTGTTGTGCCTTTAAATTCCTTGACAAAAATCCGTGTTCGCCATTGTCGAGTAATTTTTTGGTTTTAGTTTTTTGGCTTTAACTCTTCAGGATTTTAAGGACCCTCAAAATGTCATATGGAATTCGTGATCACGTCATATATGTTTTGCTCTGTGGAAATGGTTGTGGGAGGAGTTGTTAGAATCACTTTTAGTCAATTAGCGGTTGGAAAAAAATTCAATTCTCCAATAGATGAAAGATCTCCATTTTTTGTCTAACCCTAATTGGCTAAAAATTTAAAAATGCTTCTATAAGGTCATAACTATTGAAGGTCTTTAAGACTGAAAAATTTCCTTTTAAATGGGAGGATTTTGCTTATCGTGAATAAACCGTTTTTATGTTTCTAGCCAAGTAAAACAGCAGAACTATTTAAATTAGCCGCCTTGGTTTCGCTTATGTCGAAAGCATACAAAAAAGTCTGCGTGTCCACTGAGTACTGCAATCTCCTAATAAACAAGCTGAAAGCGCGTTTAGTGGAATTGGAGAAGCAACCCTGGCACTGCAATGTCTGGCGATTCCGTTACACACTGCAATGGGATAGATTTGGGTCGTTGTCAATACAATAAAATGCAGTTGGGGAATACAAAAACAAACCTCTAAAATAAATAGTATATTTCGCTTACGTTAAAAGGATAAAGAAGAAAGTGGGCGTCCCTATTGTGTACTGCAATCCCCTGATAAACAAGCTAAAAGGGCGTCTAGTGGAATTAAAGATACAATCCTATTGGTACCGCAGATTTAGGGTCGATAGGGCCTTGGGAACTTGGAGCTAAAATAAGGAACTTGGAGCGGTAGGTGGGGGAACTTGGAGCCGAAAGTAAAAATCGCTAAAACGTGTTTCTAAGCCTAAACGAAGCCTTAATATAACCCTAAACTATTTTTTTCCTAAAGGGTCCAAGTTCCCGAAAATTTCCGATGGTTCCAAGTTCCCTGCTTGCGGCTCTATAGACCCCGTACCGGTAACGCAATCTTCTATAATCTTATTAAAAACTGCATTTGAATAGACTTGGGTTTTTGCCAATACAATAAAATACAATAATATTTTTTCGCTTAGGTTAAAAGAATACAGAAGAAAGTCGGCGTACCCATCGGTTACTGCAATCCCCTGATAAACAGGTTGAAAGGGCGTTTGGCGGAGTTGGAGTGCGATGTCGAGGCGACGAATTCCGGAGCTTTCGCCATGGTGTTTGTCGGGATCATGCTGATCGGTGTGGGACACAGCATGCCGTGGTCCCTGGGAGTACCGCTCATCGACGACAACGTCAAGAAAAGGAGCACCCCGTTTTATTTCGGTAAACATTTTATACCGAAATTGTAAAATTTTAAAAATTTTAAAATTGATGAATCTCACGTATTACGCTGTAACTTGTAATCTCACATAATTTGAATACGGTGTCGTTTAATTTGCATGAATATTTTGACTTGCGCAGCTGTTTAGTCGGTACGTATGATGATAATTTAGTAATATTACGTTCAGTAGCTTTTAAGGTGAATCAAAGTGTTCCTGACAAAAAATTAAAGAGATTCAACAATTGCGAACGCACGTTCCAAACCTCAATCTTAGTTATCTAAGATTGGGTGATTGAATATATTAAATTGATCATAAAAGTTCAAAATCAATAAAAAGTGTCTCAATTTAATGTTTTTTCATATTATCACATTTTTCAATTAACTAATTGAAAGATAAATTACTATGACAAAACCCGCATTTTTTAATATATTTTTCGGGAAAATTTTAATTAAATTATATTCAAATAATAAAGTTTTTAAAATGTATCGTATTGGAATACAAAATTGAGAAAAAAATTACAGTTGTTTTTTATTAACAAAATACCGAAAAAATGATTCTCTCCATAATTTTTTTATTTGCGTTTTAGAATGATTTTAGTATGATTTTTTATCTAAACCAAAATGATAATAAAAAAGGAATATAATATTTTATACCATTATTATTAATTTTTTTTTGACATTTTTGAGATCAAATTTAGTTCCAATTAAATTAATATAAATGGTTTGAGTCATAGAAAAGGTTTTTTTTTTAGAATCTCAAAAGTATATTTTTATTGCCATAATTTTAAATGTATTTCTAAATAAGTTTTTAAAAAAATTAATATCGTTTATCTAGCTAGACAAATTTTTTTCCATAAAAAACTATTGTAAATTTACCGTTTTTCGAGCTTGTTAAATGATTTCATAATAATAATTTTTAGCGTTTTTTATTGGTTTCTGTTTGTCTCAACTAAATTCACCAATACTTTTTTAATTAATACATTTTATAAATAAGCTAAATCTATGTATTTGACCTCGATCAATTGCCGTATTGAATCGACTACCTACTAACAAAACAATTCAAAGTTTTAGTCAAAAACGGTTTAATTTTACATAATTTTAATACCGTCAATATTTGTTTACTTTTTAGCTGGAATATTTTTTATTCGAATTTTGGGACCAGTTTTCGGTTTTATGATAGGCGGAGCATGCAGCAAGCTGTATTTTACATTAAAAAGTAGGTTTCATTAATGTATATTTTCAAACTATAATTTTTTTACTTATGCTAATGTTTTTAATGTTACTGTGTTTCGTTAATATTTTCCTAAATATTATTTTACTTATTGATAAATATATGGATAAATACTAATTCTAAATTTAGGTTTAATTGTTTGTTTTATATCATCAAGGGTAACTGCAAACTTAAGATTTTTAAAGTTATTACGTAGTAAATACTAATTTTGTTGCGTTACGTAGTAAATACTAATGCCACAATAAAATTTTATAGCGTGAATTAAGATCCGGGAATCATGCCAACAGATCAGGGTCTTGTGGCTAGGATTCCTGATCGTCGGTTTAAAGAAACTAAATTATAGATCTTTAATACCGTAATTAATTTTACAGTTTAAATTTAGATCCGGGAATTATGCCAACAGATCCGCGTTTTATCGGGTCCTTGTGGCTTGGATTTCTAATCGTCACCTCAACTCTCTTGACCTTCGCCATTATAAGTTCCCCAGTGTAAAAAATACATTTACTGTGAATATATACCCGAAATCATCCGCACAGATTCGCGTTTCATCGGGTCCGGGTGGTTGGGATTTCTTATCATCGCCTCGACCCTCTTCATACCCTCCGTCCTCTTGTCTTTTTTGGAATTTAGATGATTGATACTGTAATAAGTTTTACAGAGTGAATTTAGATCCGAGAATAATGTTGAAAAGTTGGCATTTCATCCCGAACCGGTGGCCGGGATTTCTGATCATTACGCTAAAGGAAATTGAAAAATTGATCCTTAATACTGTAAGCGAAGCGAAATGAAGAATTTAAGACCGTTGCAGTCGAGGGCACTTCATTAATTTTACAGTGTAAATTTAGATCCTGGAATCATGCCGACAGATCCGCGTTTTATCGGGGCCTGGTGGCTGGGATTTCTGATCATCGCCTCGACCCTCTTCATACCCGCCGTCCTCCTGTTTTTCTTCCCCGCCTCTGCGGATCCTGCCACCCGGGTAAAAAAGGAGCGAGAAATGGCTCTGGCAGAACGGAGGAAGGACACGGAAGTGGTGGTGGGGAAAAAGGGAAAAAAGACCCTAAACCTGGTCGACACCAACATTAACCATAACAAAAGCGACGAAAAGAAATCCCTGGTGGATGAATTGAAAGGTTTGAAACTGTTTTTTTCTTTTTTTTTAAAATTACATGAGTTTAAAATTTTGTATTAATAAAGTACGCACGAAAAATTAAGTGTTCAGGTAAAAAGCAAACAAAATAATTATTTTGGTATAAAATAAAATCAAATCTGCTGAGGTCTGTTTCATAAAGAAAAAACCTGTTTGCAAATTTTTTTACAATTATCTGTAAAATGTGGCCTACTTTTAGGGTACGGGGTCTTTAGAGCCGCAAGTAGGGAACTTGGAGCCATTGGTCTTTAGAGCCGCAAGTAGAGAACTTGGATCCATTGGAAAATTTTTGGACCTTTTTTTAGGCTTCGCTTAGGCTTAGGTATAGTTTTAACGATTTTTACTTTCGGCTCCAAGTTCCCTCGGCTCCGTCGACCCTAAACCCACTTTTAGTAAAATAGATGATAAAGACTATTTGGGACGGATTATGAGAACAGTTTATTAGACGGTTTATGTTTTTATCGACATTTTGAGAACGGAACAATCGGCACATAGCACTTTCGTCGCTGAGCGGTGATGCAACGCTCTGCATTTGGCAAACTCCGCTCCACCGGTCTTCCGCTTCACAGACCCCTGTTTTAAGTTTAAGCCTACACGTTCCTAAGCCTAAGCAAAACCTAAAAAATAACATAATCTTTAACAAATAGCAGCGCGAAGAAAGTTTATGTTGTTTTTTAGGCTTTGCTTTGGCTTAGGAACACGCAGGCTTAAACTCGGCTGCTGAGTTAGCTGCGGAGTAAATTCCTTTTAGCCCTGCATTTACAAGTCAATGAATCTTTATTATGGATCAAAAATTTGCAAGATTGATGAGGATGATCAAACATGATAGTATTGCTGTAAATGGGCATAATCCTCATAAAACTTTTATTGTCGACGTTTCGGTACAAAACACTTGTACCTTTATCAAGACGTGAAACTCTTTAACGTAAGTTACCCACTTACGTTTAAGAGTTTAACGTAAGTTACCCACTTACGTTAAAGAGTTTCACGTCTTGATAAAGGTACAAGTGTTTTGTACCGAAACGTCGACAATAAAAGTTTTATGAGGATTATGCCCATTTACAGCAATACTATAATCTTTATTATGGATTTTACAAAAAGTTGGCGGAAATTCATAAATTTTACAAACGTCTTTATCAAATAAGCTCCTCATGTAAAATAATAAATGATTGATTTTACAGGTTTTTTTCACTCGCTGGGCGCTTGTCTAAAATCTAAAGTGTATTTGGGATGTTTGTTGGGCAGACTTTTTGACGCCTTTTCATTCAAGGGATTTTTCGTTTTCCTACCAAAATATCTAGAGAGCCATTTCGGAGTAGCACAACATCAAGCCAACATTCTTCTGGGTGAGTGTAAAAATATTTTGTAACTATTCGTTTTAGAATTGTGTAAAAATATTGTAAGGTGAACATTATGTAGAAGAAAAATGGCGTACGGTTTTAAAGAATAGTAGTAGAAAAGATCAAATTTTTTTTGTTGGTTTTTAAAAAAAATTTGGACGGATTTTTTAAGCAGCGGCAAAAGTTTTAAAATAAGAAAATTAAAAAAAATAATAAAAAAGTTAGAATTAGAAATTTAATGAAAATATTTAGTACATTTTATTTACCATTTTGGCAATACTTGATGATAAAAACAACAAAATAAAATGTCTGAAAAATAGTCGTGTCAGTCATAAAATTGTCCTTGAGATTGCAACTTTTAGATTGCCAAAGGAACTTTTCTCTTATATTTCATTACCATATCTGAGTGTTTTTTCAAATTTTCTAAGTCATATTCGCTGCTTTGAAGCAAATGCATAGCTTCTAGCATTTTCCGAGCGTTTTCAAACACCAAATGAGCCATGTTGTGATAACGGTGAATGGTTTTCTTGTCTCTAAAATTAATTAGTATTTGAAGACAGTAATCGAACGTAAATTGATAATGGAAATATATGCATTTGCTCTCAAAATATAGCTTCAGTTTACGAAATCAAATTTGATTTTTGATCATATTCTACATACGTGGCATTTAGCTAGCACAAGAGGAGAATTTATAGAGGAGTGTCAGAAGAACAAACATTTTAAAGTAAAAATGAACAAATTTCCATAACTTTGTTTACGTGAAAATTATAAAGATTAAAAATCAAAAAAATATATGTGTACGAAGAAAAAAATTTGTTAAACTTTTAAAGCTAATTTGAAATTTTCAGTACAAGCATTGTTTTTTATAGCGATTTTGAAAATTTTTAAAGTATAACTTACTTTTTTTTCTTTTACTTACATTTGAAATTAGCTTCAAAATTTTAACTTTCAACATTACTTCTATTTGATTTTAATTTAATTTAAACTTCACTTTAGCTTTCCTTAAATATAATCTAAAATTTTGGTCTCTGGCTACTTTAAAAAAATAATTTTAAAAAATTTTTTTACATGTATTCGACCATTAAAAAGAAACATTTAAAAATAACTGTTGAGAAAACTAAAGAAATAGGGCAAATGACCTAATTTCGGCCACCTTTTTTTATTTTTTTGGATAAGTTTTTTCAGGTTTTTCCAATCGACCCAACATTTGGTCTAAAAATCAAACGATAGCTATTTTTGTTATTCCAGTGCAAAATTTTAAAATTTCTGTTACACTTAAAGATCAGTAGAGGTTTAAAGTCCTATTTTTATAATGGCCGAAATAAAGGCGCGAGCCATTAACTTCGGCCACCTAGAAAAAACTGGCTATAACTATTGCCAAACTGAACAATAAAAATTTTTAAAGGTTGCAAATTTATTCTTAGGTATTGTTCTTGGTACATATAACTTAATTTTTCCCGTTTGCAAGCTCTAATAGTTATTAGCAAAACTTTAAATAATTATGTCAAAACCTTAAAAAAACATTAATGAACTGTATTTTTTGTCGAATTTTTATTTTTGGATTAAAAAACGTCAAAAAAGTCAAACGAGCAAAAAATGCTTGATAAATACGGTAGTGCGATGATATTTAAAAACAGTAAAAAACGGCGGGTTTTTTCACCTAAATTTTAAGGTGGCCGAAATTAACGGAATCTTAAAATGCGCAGTTAGTAAAAACGCGTTGCAAAGTGATTTTGAAAAAATATCAAAACATGAAAATTAACAACTTTGAGCCTTAAACAGAAGATATTTTAAGATTATATTGTGCTTCGTTCTAAATTTGATGCAGTTTAAACACAAAGCAAAAATTAAGAAAATCACAAAAAATTCACTTTTTGTATGAAAATGTTGATAATGCAAAATAACAAAAAAAACTTTTGCAAAAACACTTTATTCAACATTAATCCAATTACTTTTGTGCTTTTTTCTTTTGTGTTCTAAAAATAAACCAATTTTTTAACACCTAAATTGGTGGCCGAAATTAAGGCCTGACCGAAATTAAGTTAGATATTTTATTGGCAGAAGGTTGGTGTTAAGTACTAAAGATCCCGATATTTAGTCCCAACGGAGACACGCTAGACTGTGATGATATTATTAATAAAACATGCTGATAAAACACATATGGGCAAAAGACAAAAAAGGAAGCACTGAGAACAAGGAATATAAAGAAACTATTAAAAACAGAAAAGCTCAATACTGGCAATATTTTTATTTAAAACAGGCTTATTTTTCTTAATACAGAGACTTTCTTTAATTTTAAGACGGAACTCATTAGAATCAGATGCTAAAACATGGAAATCATAAAAACTCGGTTTCTTTATATTCCTTGTTCTCAGTGCTTCCTTTTTTGTCTTTTGCCAATATGTGTTTTATCAGCATGTTTTATTAATAGTGTAACTCTTCCTTATTATATCATATTTACTGACATTATATATCTTTTGTAATTTTATAGTTTAGAAATGTGATGATATTGTTCCTTTATTGTAATAATATAGTATTTGATTGCGAAGTTAGCGTTGAGTAACCAGCCTTGCGTACACCGCTTTTTGTGAAATAAATTAACTTTAAACTTTACCCTAAATTCTCTTGAAATTTGTCGATGGCTTGGTGCAAAATGTATTCGGACTCGGTAAGACTCCCTTTCCCGTGGCAAGCCTCTTCATTACTTTGCGTTTGGCTGGAACATTTATGTTTAAGGTGGTGTTTGGTAATTTGGTCGTTCATATAAGACCGGAAAGCGGGCCATTTGCTCCCCAAAGCCTTCTCGAGCTCGGTATCCAGATGCTGGAACTCTTTCTAAATTAAAAAAAACACCAGACGTTAAACTCTCAATATTGATCCTCATATATGATTTAAAATTAGCTATTTAAAGTTGAGAATCAACTGGTAAATCTTTTACTGCAAAAATAAAAATTTGTTTGATTCTTAGGCAGAGAAATTCCGAAAATAATTGTAAAATAATAGAAATTGTTAATTAACAGCAGTTACGTTATTAAGTTCTTGAATTTTAAAGGCATTAAAAAGTTTTTTGCGAATGAATATTGCAAGATTTCATTGAACCAGACAACTATTTAAAATTAAATTTTGGTTTTATTTAGATTCCACTCAGTTTCAAGGTTTAAAAAACCACTAAAAATTACAGTGGAAATTTAATTTTATTGTAAGGTCTCGAAACGAATATTGTAAATTTTCTAAGGTTTACCACCATTAAGTGCAACGATGCGTAATCGACCAAAGTAAAATGAGGAATAATTTGCATACAGTTTGGTAGAATAGTGCGTTCGCAACTGTCGAAGCATCCTAATTTCTTTGTTGGAAAACCGCGCGAAAACTGCTAAACGTAATATTGCTGAAATAAACATCATACGGAACCAAGGGTGTAGCCAGGCGGGGACTAGGGGGTCTATACACCTTTTTGGGTCGGCAAAGGTAAAAATTTGGGGTTAGAACCCCTTTTGGGTTGGCGAGGGTAAAAATTTGGGGGTCCAAAAAGACCGTTTTTCTTGAGTTTTGCTCCGCTCAGCGCATGTTTTTCTTCTTACATATATACATTTGAAAAAAAGCGCGAATGTTCAGATTTATTCTTTTTAAACTTTTTTTTTGAGATTTTCGAAATTTTGCAAAATTTTTTATGGCAAATAGTAGAAGTTATTTTTTTAGTTACACAATCAAAACATTCTTAATGCCTTAATTGGTCTCCCATTCTAAATTTGTGTTACTTTGTTATTGTTTTGTTGTGTGTCTTGGTATGATCATGCTGGACCCCCTTTTAGGTTGTTTGTTAGTAAGATTAAAAATTTAGAAGTAAGGAAAAGTGATTTTAAAAAGATTTTCTTGCGCTTTGAGTTGCTGAGTGGTAATTCAATGTACACATTGTTAGTTGTCAACTAAATAATTTTTTGGAAATTGAAAATTTTAAGGTATCAAATATTTTGTAATCTTTTTTATTTATGGACCTATTTTTATTGAATAATAGAAAATTGATAAAATATATGGCATAAACTAGCTAATAAACACTCCGCGCGAAGCGCAGACATTTTTTTTAGCTCTTTTATAACGTTTAAGATTTGCACCCTTCTGGACCCCCCATTTCGAAATCTAGTTTACGATTAGAACCCCCCTCTCTGAAATCCTGGCTACCCCCATGTACGAAACGAACAATCAGACGCGTGCCAGACATATGCGTATACAAATTGTTTCTTACGTGATTATGGTCGATTTAATTGTGCCGTAGAGCCTTCACAAAAATATCATTTTTTTGTTAATGCTAAATTAGCTCCGTTTTTATTGCAGCAAAATTTATTTATCAAGCAGTTAAAAATATACAAACGTTGACCGCCCTATTTCCAAACAAACATTGTAAGTTTAAATTCAAAAAAAAATTTTTTTTGCTATATTTAAAGTCGCACGCAGCACACAAACATTAATCCCCTGTACTATCTGATCACCATAAAAAATTTATATTGGTTTACAAGTCGTTTTGTGAAAAGTTTCAAAAATAATATAAGTACGCCTAATTTTTATGCTATGAACTCACTTAAATGCTGCTTATAAAGTTTTTAGAAAATATCTCTTAAGTAGTCGCAGAAAACGTATATATGGAAAATCAAACGTGGTTATAAAGTTAAATACTAAAGAAAAAATTGTTACCATTAAAAAAACACCGTTTATTAAAAACAAACACCCATGATTTTTAACTAATTTGTTTTTTTATAAATAATATTTATTTCACTCTTTAAATTGATTATTGTACCCCTTTTAACCATTTAACAACAGAAGTCAAATCTGGTTTATCTATAGTTTTGAAAACTTGTAAAAACTATTAATAGCAAATATTCTAAAATTAATTCTTTATTTAAAATTATCAAACCTCTGCGTGCATCCATTGCATAACCTGCTTATCTGATTTCGGTGTTGTTTTAACATCCAATCCACTTGTTAAATTTAAAATTTTTATAAATAGATGAATCAAAAAGCACCAACGAAAATTCATTGCCTAAAAGCTAATTTATTGTCTTAAATACGGAAAAAGAAGTGTTACATTAATAAAGCTTTTAATTATTTAAATCCACGCGCTGTGTGTTAAAATTTAGCAGCATGAATTGCTAAATGAAATGGAAGATTACGTAAAAAATTATTAAGTGCAGATAAAAACCTGGTGCTATGAGTGTGTCAGGGCACAACTTTTAGTTTTAATATTAACAGGATATTGCATCATATTAATCACAAAACAAAAAAAAATTATTAACCAAATGGTTGTGTGAGTTAAGAAAAAATGTGCACTATGTAAATATATTGTAAATTAAACCTTTAATGGTAATTTCAAGGCACACAGCTTAGTTCTCTTCGCACACGAAATAGATATTTGCACAAGTGGTTGGCACACCAAATTTGATGAAGCCAACGATTAAGCGCGCTTAAGACCAAAGTTGTTTCTGAAAATGGGAAAAATTATTACCTGAAATAATTGTTGCTAAGAAAAACACAATGAAATGTTAAAGAAAAACAACAAAAGACGCAAACAAGAAAAAATATGTTAAAATCTTGAAGCACTGATGGTCCACAAACACTACCCAAAAATAAAAGTTACCAGGTTTATAACTGTAATATTAAAATCTAGTACAAATCATAATTTTGATGATAGAACTTTGATTATTCGCCAACTTTATTTTGGTACAATTAAAAAACACGATGTGTTTCTACCTCCGGTCCGGATGGGATTTAACGTAGTTAAAAAAACATGACGATTTCTACTCATTTGTTGTTTGGAGAGTTAAAAATAACTGTTAAATAGTCACAATAGTCAGTTTATTTCACACTATTGAAAATTATTTTAGTAAAATTTTTATTAAAATATTCTTTGGTTGTGAATTTACGGAAAATTTTTCCAAAAAATTAAAAGCTTAAATCTTAGTAATTTTATCTACTAATCTTTTTTTCTGATTTGTACTAGTTTTTGACTCCGTACGAATCTATCATTCTACTTATTAACAGTTTACCCCTAATCGATCCCCATGTTTTGTAATGCTTAATAGAATATTTTTCAACTAATTAAATAAAAATTTGAAACAAAAATTGTTTAAAATATTAAAATTTCACTCTTTAAAAGTGTAATGTTTTTATGAAATTCAATATTTTGCAATAGAAATGTAAATTTAGCTAACGGGTGCATTTGACTGATTTGTGTATTTTATGTCAAAAGACATGAATAAAAAAGATTTTAGGATCCCATAAGTTGATAGTACTATTGTTATAAACATGAGTTTTGGAATCGTTGGTTTAACACTGGGCGTGGTTTGCGGTAGGTAGTTGTATAATGAAGTGACTCAAATTGTGCAGGGGACGCGCCGCATGGTTTGTCATGCTCGTATTTATAATGCGTTAAATTTTTGAAACATTATCAGGAAGGGAGTTGTTATATTGTTAAATTAAATTACAGGTGTTTTGTAAATTGATAAAGTCACGTAAGAAATAATTTGCCTACAATGTGGTTTAATTTGCATGGTTGACAATGATTGGCGTGCAGCTGATGGGTCGTTTCGTTTGATCTTCCTCGTATTTATAAGGCCTCCTATTTTTGAAACATAATCAGGACGGTAGTTGTTAGATTGTTAATTATAGGTGTTCTGGTTATAGGTGTTATAGTTTTTATTTATAATTTTTGGTTTAGCACTGGGCGTGGTTTGCGGTAGGTAGTTGTGTAATGAAGTGACTCAAATTGTACAAGGGACGCGCCGCATGGTTTGTCATGCTCGTATTTATAATGCGTTAAGATTTTAAAACATTATCAGGGAGAGAGTTGTTACATTGTAAATTAAAATACAGGCGTTTTGTGAATTGATAAAGTCACGTAAGAAATAATTTGTCTACAATGTGGTTTAATTTGCATGGTTGACAATGGTTGGCGTGCAGCCGATGGGTCGTTTCCTATGATCTTCTTTGTATTTATAAGGCCTCATATTTTTGAAACATAATCACGACGGCAGTTGTTTACATTGTTAATTATAGGGGTTCTGGGAATCGTGGGTTTCGCACTGGGCGTCGTGTGCGGAAGTTTTATCATGAAGCGGTTCAAGTTGGACGGACGACGCGCGGCAGGGTTCGTCATGCTCTGCACCACCATTTCCTTCCTCGGCTTTCTGATCAAAATATTTCTCGGCTGCGAGTCCATCGAGAATTCCGTGGGGAAATTAGGAGTGTAAGTATACACCAGTTAATTTTATTCATTAATAATTTTTTATATGTTTGTCGAAATTTATATATGATGTTTTTCGTAATTTTGTAGCGGCTTTTGATTCCAAGCCTCAAATTTTTCAATTAAATTGGAAAAGTGGGTCTTAAAGTAGAGTCTACAGTAATATTTGCTAAATGATAATTTTAGAAGTCTTTTATGTTAAAATTAAACTTGTCAAGAAAAAATGAAGAATAAATGCGCAATCCCGTGAAAAAAATTACCAGTCGTAATGTAGCCAATAGGTAGCAAGTTGCGTCACGTATGGTTTTACACGTGATAGTTGCTAAAAGAACCGGTGATTACTTGAATATCCTATTAAATTCACCCAAATAGAATTCATCTGTACTTTTTGAATTTTTTGATTTTTTGTTAGATTTTCCCTCGACGTTTTGTGGCAAATCAGCCGCATGCAATACAAAAAATAAGACTTTTATTATCTAGAATACTTCATTTCCTAACGCGTTATATTGCACCATCACACGTTGACTCAATTTCATAGATCTCATTTTTTTATTTTTAAACATTAGCATTAAAGGATTTGTTACTGTTTTATCGAAAACTGCTGTGCTAAAAATAGGAAAAAACTATACGAACAAACTTATAATAAGTAAATTCATATAAAAATACACATGTGGACCTAAATTTCTATCTCACATTGATATATATATCATATAAACTGGTCATTAAGATCGAAAAACATGCTCAATTCAAATATTTTTTTAAAAAATAAATGTAATTCTGTGTTTATAACAACATTGCCTGCTTAGTGGAATATCTCGAGTGGAGAAATTGCACGTTCAACTATATCTTTTTCGCGCTAACTCGTTGATTATAATGTTATGAATGGTATTCCCTACTACAAAAAAATTTTTTATATATTTTTTTCATTATGCACCATTTTTTAGATAGACTATAGCTAACTATTTGTTATATAATATAACGCAAAATGTGCAACTTCTATATAAAAAATTAAGTCAGCGTATGCTATTAAAATAATCCATTTAAATAGAAGCTCTATTATAATGGCATGGCTCCACTGTATGCTATTTAAATAGTCCATTTAAATAGAAGCTCTATTATGATGGCATAGTCCCCGCATAGTATGCCATTAAAATAGCATAATTTCATATTATATAATATTGTTGTAAAAAGTATTGATTTTTGATTATTTTAAGTAAAAGTAAAAGTAATTTGAAAAATTTTAATTTAAGTAAAGTAAGAGTAAAAGTAATTTCTGATTTTTTAATTTAAGTAAAGTAAAAGTAAAAGTAAAGGTCAAAATTTTATTTAAGTAAAGTAAAAGTAAAAGTAAGACCTATTTTTTAAGTAAAAGTAAGAGTAAAAGTATAATAAAAGTAATTTTGAAACGGAGCAAAACACCGGTTTTTGAAGCTCCAGAGCTCTGTTCCTAAGTTTCTTGCTAATTTTATGTATAAATTATCAGTTTAATAAGTTTTTTGGTTAAAATAAATGGTTTAGCGTGTTAGCGGCTTTTAAAATTTTCTTCAGCCACTCATTTTACAACAAGCTCATAAGGAATCTACTCATTAAAATTACTTAAATTATACTTAAATTAATTTAAGTATTTGCAGGAAAAAATCCGAGTAAGAGTAAAAGTAAAAGTAATTAAAATTTCAAAAGTCGAGTAAGAGTAAAAGTAAAAGTAATTGAAATTTCAAACGTCGAGTAAAAGTAAAAGTAAAAGTAATCCAAAATCCCTTACTTTTATTAGTTTAAGTATAAAAGTAACTTTTTATAACACTATTATATAAACTCACAAGTGTAATACTGGCTGGTTATTTTGGAACTGGATCATTCAGCCATTTTAAAGATAGCTCTTGGTTTGGTCTTGAATTTAAAACTTGTCAAAATTAAAATTTTTTAAAACAAACAAAATTTTGTCCGATTTTTAAATAATTTGCATATGCTAATTTTATCCGAAATTGAAATGGTTTTATTCATGCAATATTTCTTCAATTTAACCATTTCTAATTCAAAATAAAATTAAGTTATTCGATTATAATCGCTTACTTTCCATTTTAATTCGCGTGAATTAAAACGGGGAATATGGCATTATAATAGAGGTATAATTTAAACGGACTATTATATTATAATAGCATACGCTGACGGTAAAGGTTGCCAACGTTATTAATGTTGGACAAAGAGTCTCAACCATAGGGGTGAAACTTTTTCGCCCCTCCTGGCTTGACTTAGCACCTGCCCTTTGCATAATCTTCATAGGGAAGATAAGTTTCAGGTAATACAACAACAACAACATTTTTGTATAGGACTTGCTCATTTCTTGTTATATTATATATTTTAATGTTTACCCTTTGGGATTATTTCCGCTGCAAATCCGCAGGAGGTGCTTTGCGCCGAAGCGCAGCTCAATGATAAACTTTGCACCTGACGATACCGGACTGGATTTTAACACAGTGCAGCACCGATTTTCTCATCTACGTGCGATACTTTTTGCGAATTTATCAGCCGTATTTGGACGAAAAATATCCAAAGGCTCAATTTAATAATGAGTTTACAGTTAGACCTACAGTTCACATCGGAGTGACAACTGACAAGTGACAAACTCATGCGGAATGCGTTGTCAGTTGTCACTGGTCACTCCGGTGTAAACCGGCCCGTAAGGTTTATCATATTAACTTTAGTTTTTCGTCGTTACTTTGACACAAAGAGTCACAATCAATATAAAGTCAACATGACTTTGACTTATTCTGTCATAGTAATGACGTTTTCTTGTATTGCACTTTGGTTTTTTTTCAGCCAAAACGGGTTTAACTTCACAGAGCCGTGCAACGCGCAGTGCAGCTGTGACTCAGTGAAGATGTTCGCCGTTTGCGACGAGGCTGGGCAGCCGTTTTTCTCGCCTTGCGCAGCCGGTTGCGCCAATATGACAGTCATCGACAGGAAAAAATTCAAATTTGTACGCTAATTATTTAGTTTGGGTCTTTTTAAAATTATCGACAGAAAAAATTTAAATTTGTACGCTATATTATTTATATTGTTTCCTTTTAACTCATTTAACTTAATTTTTTTATCATTTGCTTCATTTTACGTTTTCTCACTTTTTTGAGGTAAAAAAAATAAAATATTGGTGAAATTTTTAAATTTTAGTAAAATATTAAAAGTTATTTTTGTTAACGGATGACTTATAGTTCTGTTTTTCCTAGTATAAATGGGTCATAATTTTTTTTGTTTTTTTTTTTTTTGTATACTCACTGTTTAATGGTTCGTTTTCTATTTTTTATAGCTCAATTGCCTCGTTTTTAGTATTGTAAGTTAGGAATACTACGCTATATAAACACATAATTCGAGCAATAATCTTTTTGTAAGTGAGTTGCTCCGTAGTATACTGAATTCGCTACTCAATGGTTTGCAGTGAATTCTCTACAGACGCATAACCCTTAACTAAGCTTCGCCCGCAAAAATACAAAAATCATTAAATTACTATGTTAAAGTATGTCTTAAAATATGTAAAGTATGACTCTTAAAAAAAAAAATTAAGTGCGTTTTCTAAAGTTAGGTGTACGTTTTTTAAACGCACGTCTAAAAATATAAAAAAATCCGTTAAAAATGTTTATAGAAAATTAACGAATACTTAAAATACATGTTGCCTTAAAATAAAATATTTTGCTCGCAAAAGCAGTCATAACTTGTGTAATATAAGGTGATTTTAAAAGCCAACCTATAATTTTTATTTGTATTTAAGCGAACAAAACAATGGCGTTATCAGAATTTTATAGTTAATTAGCTGTTGTTTTTTTATGTAATTGGGATGGTAAAATACTAATAATAGCAATTAAATTATCAAATTTCGATATAACCACTGCTTGTTCGTTTATATAGAAATAAAAAGATTGTCTGATTTTTAAAATAGCCTCAATATTGCACAAGTTATGACTACCTTTGCAAGCAAAAGATTATTTGCAACATGTATTTTAAATATTTGTTAATTTTCTATAAAAATTTTTTACGGATTTTTTTATATTTTCAAAACACGTTACGCGCCTTAACTTTCGCAGACGCACGCCTTAACTTAATTTTCTTTTCGAGATTCATGACATAATTTAATATAGTAATTTATTGATTTTTTTAATTTTTCGGGTGGAGCTTAGCTAAGGGGAATGAGTCTATTGGAATTTGTATTGTTTTTGCATTATTAACATCCAAGTCATATTTTTTTATATGATTATTACTCGCGATATAATCTTTTAAAAATCAGGATTTTTTATAATTAAATTTCGCAGTATAGAGTCAAAGTTTTTAGTGTATTTTCTATTTTAATTATTGTATAAAATATTGATTTTAATTATTGTATAAAATATTGATTTTAATTATTGTATAAAATATTATCTTTCGCACCAAAACTTTTTAATTTTTTTTGTCGAAATATCTTTTATGGTTCAAGAAAATGCAAAATAGTACTTTTCGAAAATGAGAAATAAGGCTTGTTTACCTGTTTCATTCTAAACTTACAAAATATTTTCTTTACTACGCAATTTTTTATTACAAACAATATAAAAAAACAACAAATCGATTGTTAGCTCATTTTGATTCTAAATTTAAACAAAGTGGTTTCCAAGTTATTAGTTTTAAGTAAAAAGCTTGCAATTTTTACCCCATTTTTAATCAAAGTAGGAATCATAAAACCGGTCGGAAAACATGAAAAATACTGAATTAAGTTCCTTCCGCTTATATTATGCAACTTTTTATTTAATAAAAAGGAAAAATTCAAATTTGATTATTGTTTTTCTGGACGGAATTTGAAACAAAAAAACCACAAAATAAATAATTTTATAACATACCTATTTGCATATTTAAATGTTGGCCGATTGGTTTACCGATTTCCCCGTTTCCGGGGGGGGGGGTAAAGATCGCAGGTTTTTTCACTAATTCAGTAAAATCTTGACAAATACTTCCTTTAAAACTACCCAGTAGTCAATATGCAATTAAAAACACGCCTAATATTTTTTTGAGTGTTTTTGGTGTCCGTCTTTAGAAACTTTAAAAAGCGAACCTTTTTTACAGAAAATAATTATGCAAAATATGATCTATCTATACATTAAAATTTGAGTCATTGAGTAATTGACTTTAAATCGGCCAGGTTATAATTTCAGCCACCGGCTGTTATTTTTGCTGTGCGCATAGTTATAAAATGAAATTTGTATGAGTAGATAAAGAACACGACGCTCTATCCTGCCATACCCATTTCATTTCGTAAGTTTACGCACGGCAAAAATAACAGCCGGTGGCCGAAATTAAGGCCTGGCCGGTTTTGAGTCAGTTACCCTAATCCTTTATTTTTTTTCACTTATGCTAGAATTTCACCGACTGCGGCTGCATGAATGCGACATCCAGTCCGTCAAAAATAGTGTCACGTGACTACTGCAAGACGGACTGTTTCGCACCCCTGGTGGCCTACTTCGCACTCTCGATCATCACTGGTATTGTTGGAGGATTCGGCGTCATTCCTGGGGTATTAATTGTGCTCAGGCAAGTTTTATTGACATTATTTGTCGTCGTGGATATCTAAGAAATGTTTGATAGAAAAAATTTTTAATACTCGAAAACTCGTGAATTTTGGTTTATTGTTCCTTTTGATTGAAACCCCATAGTTTTTTTTATTTTTATATTTATTTCGCATAGTGGTATGATTGAAGTTACTTCTAAACACGGGTAAAATTAACTAAACTAGCTGATAACGTTCCTTTTGTTAAATAAATCCATTTTATTCTTGTTTACAAATAAAAAAATGTTTTAGCTAAAAATTTTCTACTATTAATTTACGTTAGTGATGTTCCTACTCTACAATATCATGCTCCGGAGCTGCGGTCATTTAAAGCAGACGGAGCTCCCGTAATTCGCAGCTTCGCTCTTTAAGTGAGGGCTTTAAACCTTATTTAAGTCCTATTATGTTTTAAATTATTTCACATGCATTTTTGGATTATTTTTATTGTTTTTAATAAGTTTAAAAAAACAATTGAATTTAATTTTTTTAAAAATCATCTGTAAAATTACCTTCTATTTGTTCAAAAACTGACCGGGATTGCTCCGAAGCTCCGTTTTTCGGAGGTGGGAGCTTCAAGGAACATTACTAATTTAGTTATTGTTGAGGGTCTGAGCGCATCGATAAGATTATCGTATCCCAAATTAAACATATCCCAAATTATTTGTGCATTCTTCAAGAATACACCCTTCACCTAAATAATGTGGTTTTTTATCACAATAAAACTGTTAAATTCGTGAAATGTCGTAAGATCTTAACCATGGACTAAAAACTTTAGTGTCTGTAATAAACTTTATCACGATATTTTATGGTATGTACTTAATGCCGTTATTTTTTAATTTGTTATATAAAATTTTTTTGCTGATTCGGTTTTTTTCTATTTTATTTTTATTTTTCATCGTTTTTCTTTAATAAAAGTAATAAATTTAGATATTATATGTTAAAGTTAATTTTAAGGTTGTTAATACTTTTATCTAAAACAGTGTTTAAATATAATATATTGATTTCATAGAAAAATCTTATAAGGTTGGTAAATTGGTTAATTCTAATAAAGTCACACAACAAAAATGTTTGTGTACGTATTGAAAAATAACGCCTTATAGTAGGAGGTACGTAACATATATATAGAAGACATGTAGTATGAAAAACGTAAAAGACAGTGAAAAGCATCTGGAAGGAAAGTAAGGAATCATTTATGATGCAATTTGAAGGTAAAAATCAGGGAGAAATAGGCAGATGGAGATAGTAAGTAAATTGCAGGCGGGTAAAAACCAGGTGGAAAGCAGGTGGGAAAATTTAAAGAGGAATCATGCATAGTCGGCAGATAGAACAAAGTTAGATAGAAAGCCGCCCGATTGCAATTACCATACTAATATTTTAATTTGAAAACCTTTTTGTGTTTTGAGGCGATTTAGGGGGAAAACAAAAGTTAAATTTATATTTTTTAACACTTATTTTAGATCCCCGCTAAAATGAAGTAAAACGTGCTCATATTTTATTTTGTAAAAATTTTGATGTTTTAAGGCGATTTAAGGACAAAATAAAGTTTAATTTTAAATTGTAAAAACTTATTTTTAGATCTGTACCACCCCAGTTTCGATCCGTGGCATTGGGATTCAGTGGTTTTCTTATCAGTCTTCTTAGTAAGCAATTTTTTTCTGTTTATTTTTATTAATTTAAGAGAAATATATAGTACGTTTTGAAAATTGCTTCTACAGAAGGAAAAGGCGTGAATTAATTTTTGGCCTAAACAGAAAATATGTTAAGTATTCGTTGACTGAATATGTTGAATTGACTTGTAGTTGTGATGGTTTTGTTTTAATTGCTAATGCTGAAGTACGACGAACAGATCAGTTCCTTTCTAATCAGATAAAATGCCAAATTTAGCATAATGCTAATGCTAATGCTAATGCTAATGCTAATGCTTATGCTAATGCTAATGCTAATGCTAATACTAATGCTAATGCTTATGCTAATGCTAATGCTAATGCTTATGCTAATGCTAATGCTAATGCTAATGCTAATGCTAATGCTAATGCTAATGCTAATGCTAATGCTAATGCTAATGCTAATGCTAACCAAAATGCTAATGCTGAAGCACGACGCAACAGATCAGTTCCTTTCTAATCAGATAAAATGCCAAATTTAGCATAATGCTAATGCTAATGCTAATGCTAATGCTAATGCTAATGCTAACCAAAATGCTAATGCTGAAGCACGACGCAACAGATCAGTTCCTTTCTAATAAGATAAAATGCCAAATTTAGCATAATTCTAATGCTAATGCTAACCAAAATGCTAATGCTGAAGCACGATGCAACAGATCAGTTCCTTTCTAATCAGATAAAATGCCAAATTTAGCATAATGCTAGTGCTAATGCTAATGCTAATGCTAATGCTAATGCTAATGCTAATGCTTATGCTAATGCTAATGCTAATGCTAATACTAATGCTAATGCTTATGCTAATTCTAATGCTAATGCTTATGCTAATGCTAATGCTAATGCTAATGCTAATGCTAATGCTAACCAAAATGCTAATGCTGAAGCACGACGCAACAGATCAGTTCCTTTCTAATCAGATAAAATGCCAAATTTAGCATAATGCTAATGCTACTGCTAATGCTAATGCTAATGCTAATGCTAATGTAACCAAAATGCTAATGCTGAAGCACGACGCAGCAGATCAGTTCCTTTCTAATAAGATAAAATGCCAAATTTAGCATAATGCTAATGCTAATGCTAACCAAAATGCTAATGCTGAAGCACGATGCAACAGATCAGTTCCTTTCTAATCAGATAAAATGCCAAATTTAGCATAATGCTAGTGCTAATGCTAATGCTAATGCTAATGCTAATGCTAATGCTAATGCTGAAGCATGACGCAACAGATCAGTTCCTTTCTAATCAGATAAAATGCCAAATTTAGCATAATGCTAATGCTAATGCTAATGCTAATGCTAATGCTAACCAAAATGCTAATGCTGAAGCACGACGCAACAGATCAGTTCCTTTCTAATCAGATAAAATGCCAAATTTAGCATAATGCTAATGCTAATGCTAATGCTAATGCTAATGCTAATGCTAATGCTAATGCTAACCAAAATGCTAATGCTGAAGCACGACGCAACAGATCAGTTCCTTTCTAATCAGATAAAATGCCAAATTTAGCATAATGCTAATGCTAATGCTAATGCTAATGCTAACCAAAATGCTAATGCTGAAGCACGACGCAACAGATCAGTTCCTTTCTAATCAGATAAAATGCCAAATTTAGCATAATGCTAATGCTAATGCTAATGCTAATGCTAATGCTAATGCTAATGCTAATGCTAATGCTAACCAAAATGCTAATGCTGAAGCACGACGCAACAGATCAGTTCCTTTCTAATCAGATAAAATGCCAAATTTAGCATAATGCTAATGCTAATGCTAATGCTAATGCTAATGCTAATGCTAACCAAAATGCTAATGCTGAAGCACGACGCAACAGATCAGTTCCTTTCTAATCAGATAAAATGCCAAATTTAGCATAATGCTAATGCTAATGCTAATGCTAATGCTAACCAAAATGCTAATGCTGAAGCACGACGCAACAGATCAGTTCTTTTCTAATCAGATAAAATGCCAAATTTAGCATAATGCTAATGCTAATGCTAATGCTAATGCTAACCAAAATGCTAATGCTGAAGCAGAACGCAACAGATCAGTTCCTTTTGAATCGGTACAAACGGAAATTTAGCTTATTGCTATTGCTAATGCTAATGCTAATGCTAATGCTAATGCTAATGCTAACCAATGCTAATGCTGAAGCACGACGCAACAGATCAGTTCCTTTCTAATCAGATAAAATGCCAAATTTAGCATAATGCTAATGCTAATGCTAATGCTAATGCTAACCAAAATGCTAATGCTGAAGCACGACGCAACAGATCAGTTCCTTTCTAATCAGATAAAATGCCAAATTTAGCATAATGCTAATGCTAATGCTAATGCTAATGCTAATGCTAATGCTAATGCTAACCAAAATGCTAATGCTGAAGCACGACGCAACAGATCAGTTCCTTTCTAATCAGATAAAATGCCAAATTTAGCATAATGCTAATGCTAATGCTAATGCTAATGCTAACCAAAATGCTAATGCTGAAGCACGACGCAACAGATCAGTTCCTTTCTAATCAGATAAAATGCCAAATTTAGCATAATGCTAATGCTAATGCTAATGCTAATGCTAATGCTAGCGCTAATGCTAATGCTAAGCACGACACAACAGATCAGTTCCTTTTTGAATGCTAATGCTAATGCTAATGCTAATGCTAATGCTAATGCTAACCAAAATGCTAATGCTGAAGCACGACGCAACAGATCAGTTCCTTTCTAATCAGATAAAATGCCAAATTTAGCATAATGCTAATGCTAATGCTAATGCTAATGCTAACCAAAATGCTAATGCTGAAGCACGACGCAACAGATCAGTTCCTTTCTAATCAGATAAAATGCCAAATTTAGCATAATGCTAATGCTAATGCTAATGCTAATGCTAACCAAAATGCTAATGCTGAAGTACGACGCAACAGATCAGTTCCTTTCTTGACGCAACAGATCAGTTCCTTTCTAATCAGATAAAATGCCAAATTTAGCATAATGCTAATGCTAATGCTAATGCTAATGCTAATGCTAATGCTAACCAAAATGCTAATGCTGAAGCACGACGCAACAGATCAGTTCCTTTCTAATCAGATAAAATGCCAAATTTAGCATAATGCTAATGCTAATGCTAATGCTAATGCTAATGCTAACCAAAATGCTAATGCTGAAGCACGACGCAACAGATCAGTTCCTTTCTAATCAGATAAAATGCCAAATTTAGCATAATGCTAATGCTAATGCTAATGCTAATGCTAACCAAAATGCTAATGCTGAAGCACGACGCAATAGATCATTTCCTTTCTAATCAGATAAAATGCCAAATTTAGCATAATGCTAATGCTAATGCTAATGCTAATGCTAACCAAAATGCTAATGCTGAAGCACGACGCAACAGATCAGTTCCTTTCTAATCAGATAAAATGCCAAATTTAGCATAATGCTAATGCTAATGCTAATGCTAATGCTAATGCTAACCAAAATGCTAATGCTGAAGCACGACGCAACAGATCAGTTCCTTTCTAATCAGATAAAATGCCAAATTTAGCATAATGCTAATGCTAATGCTAATGCTAATGCTAATGCTAACCAACATGCTAATACTGAAGCACCACGCAACAGATCAGTTCTTTTCTAATCAGATAAAATGCCAAATTGAAAAGCTGTGCTCACTGTTCTTGCAGTTCTTAGGACTGGCGTCTTAATTATAATCCCCAAATATTTTAAATTATTTGGGCTTGAGCATAATAAATAACTACCAAAAAGGAAAAAAAGACCACAATAACAATGAATTAATTTTTAAAGTGCAATATTATCCAATTGTGATTTAAGTATCAGCGCGGAGTTTTCGGCATTGCTGCATTCCCCATTAATTTTTTTAAAACAACAAAAAAAGAAACACGATAAAGTATATGGGTTTATGGACTTGTGAAACGAGGGATTTTCGCTCAGTGAAGAAAGTTCGTGGCATTTGTACTCTGCTCTGATTGGTCCGTTCTCATAAAGTCGATAATCCGTTGCCTTATCATGTATTGTACAAAAAGCATGGATACACTTGTAAAAAAATTTCAAACGTCTCAATGAACTGGACCCCTGGATACTTAAAAATAAAACAGATATTATATTATGGCGTTGGAATTGCTATCACGCAGTATAAAATCAAATTGCAGAGAACCGTCTGTTTTAGACTGATTGACATTTCCGTTGCAATTCTGAATGGTATTAGAGAGAATTGTAAGCTGTCCAGGATACTCGGAGAGTTTTCTGCCTGCCCCGACCTAACGCGTAACTTTTTGGGTCGGCCCAACAGCATTTTTAATTATTTTATATTGTACTATTCTAAAAAATATCGACCCGTCGGCCCGCAATAAAAATCTAATACCGGTCCGGTCCGCTTATAACTCTGGTACTGTATAAGAATTATGCTAAATTAGAATAGAACAGAAAAAGTTTACTTTCAAAATACACAAACACACATAGTCGTAAATTTGAAAGAAGGCAAGTACAGTGCACACCTGGGTACAAACTTAAACATTGCCTAGGAATTAAAATGCTTTACAAAACCTATTTTTATTTACAATACTTAAACAAAAATTGAATTAAAATTAAGTTAAATTGAAATTAAAATACTACTAAAATTGAAAAATTAAATTGAATTGAGTTAAAATTAAGTTATGACGCATGATTTATATTGAATTAGGATGTATGAATTTAAGTTGAATAGGATGTTTGAATTTAGTTAAACTAAGATTTATGAATTTATTTTTTAAAATATGATTTATGAAATTAGCTGTTTATTTATTTGAGGTACATTTCCCTCCCCTCCAGTGTATGGGGCGTTGATTGACGGCGCGTGTCTTCAATGGAATACAGACTGTGGGAAGAAAGGCAGCTGTCTTCTCTATGACCCAACGCAATTGAGAGTCAGGTATATAATAGAAAGAATATTTAACAGAAAAGAATGTTTAACTGCACACTAAATTTTTAAACACAATTTTGATAGAAAGATCGCACATGCGCAGTGTCGTTTTTGTTGTGCAAAAATAATCACAGCGCGAAAAAAGCAGCATTAAGTGCAAAAAAGTCGTATTTTTTTGCAAGAAAACTAATACTGAATTAAAACTACCAAAATTTTGGTCATAAATTTAGTGTTTAGTCGGAAATTCCCTTGTGTTATACATTTTTGATAATTGCAACACTTTTCAGCGCTCTCTATATAGGTACTTTGAAAACTAAATAATAAGTATATATAAAAATAATCTAGCACCTCAAATTTTGTTTTTATACTGGTTTAAACAAAGAGAAAGGGTTGGTTCTTTTAGAAACTATAATCAAAATAGCTAAATCGTGAATTTTCTTACGTAACTAATTAAATAAAAAAAATTAAAATCAAGTTAGCTTGTAGTGGATTTAGTTTGTTTCGTTTTAAAAGAGCACTGTTTTTTATGCTTTGTATTGGTTTTATCTTATAAAAGATTATCTTATACCTGTATAATAATTAAAGTAATTTATACGTATTTAATTAATTCTCTGGACTCGAACTAGTGCGTTACTTATATAAGCAAATTCACGTTATTTTAAGGGCCCTCAAATGACGGGAAATACGCGTGATTTTCGGCCATATGTTTTGCTGAGTGGAAATCGCAGTGTAAAGAGCTAAAAATTGAACATCTCCACGCTCGTTTGAGATAAATTTTTCCCAAGCACTTACTGACTGAAATTGATTCCATCGCGTCATAATGTTTAACACTGAACAACTTCTGTCTAAATGGGAGGTTTTCAACCGTCCGTTTGTAAATTTTGTTAAACATTATCTTCCCGTGGTCGGCGCGTTAATAATTTTACCTGAGTCTACCCTATTTAAGGCTCCACGGTTTTAACGCCGGGCTCCGTATGATCGGTGTTCTGTTTGACGTGTGGGTTTTCTACTACGCCAAAGGACTTCAGCTGATGGGAGACGGGTCGCCGGACGCCAAGGGCGGAGCCAACGGAGACGCGACCAATCAGGAGGAGGCTGTTCCGAACGGCGACCAATCAGGAAGGCCGTACTATGGCGACGACCAATCTCCGAACGGCCCCAAGATAAGCAACGTCCAGGCTATCAACTCCCAAATGCAACCGGATTTTGGAAGCCAAATATCTATTTAGAGTGGTCGATTTAGAAATTGTATTTATTTACATGCGTTCGTTATGTGTAAAATATCTATGCTTTATGTGCGGCAATTATCCTTAGCAGGTTAATCGATCAAAGTCACGTAAGAAATAATTTGCATAAGCATGGTGGGCACGCCACTGATTGGTTGTTCCGTGTGATGTTTAGTTCAGCAATATTTGGTCATCAGTTTTTGCGTGGATTTTTAAGAAATAAATTAGGTTGCGAACGCACTTTTCAACCAAACCGTATGCAAATTATTCCTTACGTGACTTTGATCGCTTCGGTCAAACGCAAAACCAAGGTGGTGCCATATTTCTTATTATATGCTGTAAACCGTCAGAAGTTAACTTAGCTGCACTTCAAACCCCGAAAATTTCAATTATTTTTTATATTTCTCATTATTTAAAAAAATAATATTCAGAATCCCCTAAATGGGTCTTAATTCAGAATCCACCAAATTCGTAGTTTTTGTAATTTATTGGATTGACAATAGATGGGGTCGTGGGTAGTCAAAACAAAAACTATATGAAATTTAATTTCAAATCATTTACACTAGAGAACATTTTTTTGCAATGATTTTTTTTATTTTTAGAACTATATCGCGCGTAACTTGAACTCTTGAGTTTTACAAAAATAATTTTAAATTTTTTTTCGGTGCCCATAAACTTTGACCACGTATTGGCTTGAAATGCTTAAATGCTTGTGCATATCTTTTTGACGCTTATAAGTTTGTCTTGTATTTATTGAGTGTTTTTTAATTCCAGGACCTTAAACTGCGCATTAAAAATTTCCTATCCATATTTTGTTTCGAGAAATTATTAGAAATTTTTTTGGTTTTATTGGTATTTGCTCATGTTTCATAAGCTAAAAATGATTCTTACGGCTTTTTAATTGGGAATTTTAATAAGCTGAGTTTTAAAAGACATTTAACAGTAAATAATTTTTACACAAATGGGGTTTACGACTAACGTGCTTTAGTTTGTTTTACATTAGTAAATGTTAAAAAAACATTTTAATATACTTGAATTATCTGGGTTATCTTTTTAACACAAAACCAAATTAAGTATTTTTTTACCACCGCTGGCACAAGGTTTAGCCAATGTTTAAACAAGTGCAGAGTGTTTTTTTTATTCTAAAAACCCGTTTATTATGTTTCCGAATGATGCAATTTTATATTTTGTTTAATAAGTGCTATTGATGTAAAAATAAAGATTTTATGATTTTCAAGTTTTGTTTGACTTGCGGTCGGTATCATTACTGCAACACTAACACACTAAATACAACTCACTCTGAAATAAACCCTAGTTTTTATTACTACGAATATATGGGCTGTTATTTTAACGAGATAGAAAACTTTTATTTTCGTTTTTTGAGCATTATTACCCTTTGTAAATTAATATTGTTATCCGTTTCAAACGTGTTACAAATGTGAATCAAATGTTTGTAAGATTCACTTTAAGTAAGATTATTAATGTCAAACAAAAAATTGTATTGTTAGTTTTAATTTAGATATCCAATGCGCAGTGTATTTAAACGTGCATAATAAAAAAACTCCAAAAATATTTTCAAAATAAAGAAAAGAATTTACAATGGCAAATAAATTTAAAACTATCATGTTACACATGAGTAAAATTTAAAAAAAAAGCTTTTGTATTTCAATAAAAAAATACTTTTTTTTGAAATACATGATAAAAAGCGCTGTTTTTATGAATAATTTTAAGTTTTCATATAAACACAATTAGAATTCTATAAATATTTATAATCATCCTTCTAAGCTACGCAAAATTATGAATATAAAATTTATTTTAAACTACAAAATATTACTTTAACAAAAATATTTATATTTTTTCGTTTTAAATTTAATTTAATAATGAACTAAAAGATTTATCTAAATGAAGGAAGATCGCTCAAAATGTTAAGGACCCTTAAAATGTCATGTAGTTTTCGTGATAAAGTCACATATGTTTTGCTTTGTGGGATTGGTTGTAAACTCTTGAGACTTCTTGCATTAAGATACAAACCATTTGTTTTCTCTGGGTTTCAAGACGGTAGTACAACTTCTTATGCAGTTTCAGTTGTTTTTTCTGCTGAAAAAAAATATTACAAAATCGTATCTACATCAAAAATTTAGCGCTAACAATAGCAGGTCGGTACAAGTCCCATACTTGTACCAATCCATCCAAAAGCAAAATATACATATAAAATAAAACATCTTTATATCCTCATTATAAATCGCACACGTTGCCCTCATTTTTAATTTATTTTTAGGATTGTAATCTTTTGTAAGGAGTTACGACTTAAAATAAGCCCAAAAATTACTTATTTTTGATATGTACAATCTCTGCTAGTAAGAAAAAATTTTTGTTAAGCAGCAAAAAATTTAAAACTTTATTTTAAAGCAAGAATATAAGCAAGGTAAAACAAAATAAAGCAAAATCAAAAATAGCATTTATTAATAATTTGGTACCAGTAATTAGCCTAGCCAGGTTTTCTAAGCATTGTTGTTCACTTGATGGTGAAAAATAGGTTAAAAGAAGGTCTATAAAATCTATAGTAAATAACTTGAATTGCTGGTACCACTAGATACACGATTTTTACCTAACTGAACACCACGCAATATAAATCATGTCCCCACTATCATAGAAGTTCAGTTTGTTCTTTGTTTAAGTGTGTGTATATTTCAAACAGGATATTTGCGAAAACTTTGGGGTCGACTCCTTTCCTATTGCTTTCCTTATGCAAAACTGTGCAAATGATTTTTTTCTCAAACAAAATAGACTACAAAAATTTTCAACCAATTTTGTGTGCGGTCCAGTTTTTCACGTGGTGGAATCAGTTGATATTCTTGTGCAATTGTAAAACCAATAAAAACTGAACTATATAAGTGTTGCAAAACAGTAGGTATACAAAATAATACAAAAGCATAGAATGCCGAAAATTCCAAACTTTTTCTAAATACAAGTAAACGTGAATAAACATACAAGTGTTTAACATACAGGTTTTCTACAGATATAGTTAGTACTCTGTTAAAAATTGAAAAAAATTTGGTGAATTTTGATTACTTGCACCCATATAATATCAATAATACATACTTAGGGTAGCTGACTTTACTTTAGCTGGGTCTTAACTTTGGCCACCAGGAAAACGCCCATAACACGAGTTATACACAATAACTAGCAAAGTATGTACGTGTTGACACACTTTTGGGCTACACATATGTAACTTCATCTTTGCTAGTTGTTGTGTATAACTCGTGTTCTGGGCATTTTCCGGCAAGTGGCCAAAGTTAAGACCCAGCTGAAGTAAAGTCAGCTACCCTACAATGCGACACAAAAAAGAACAGCAAATATTTATTTGTATGTTAGTTTTTATTTATTTCTCTGCAAATTTCTCAAGTCTTGGGGAATTTTCCAAAACATGTGGTAGGTGGTAATCATTAAATAAATGAAATTTTGGAATCACATTTATTACAGGATATTATCTAAAAATATAGCAAAATATTGGAAAACTATGATATATTATCAGAAGTATTATACAACATCTGCCTTATACTCTTACACTTAACAAATTTAATTGCAAGCTGGGTAAAAATAGCAGTTATAAATAGAAAAAAAAGTATAGATCCGAGGATAATTCTAAATACATAGGGCGTGTTTTATCAGTAATGGCCTGTAGTATAATATATGTATTAAAATCCATGGCGCCCCTTTTACAACAACAGTAATGCTAATGTGCGCAAAGTAAACAAATATATTTGAGTTGTATTTAGTGTACCCATGATATCAATGGAGATTATTAGGCTTCAGAACATAAACGAAAGTAGATGTTTGTTACATGGGAATTTGGTTGATTTGAGAAGGTTAGAGTGGATAAAGTGATGGGTAGTGTATTCAAGTGGTATTCCATGGGTGGTGATGGTGGGATGACGGTGTGGATGCGTGTAGCGGGTGTATATTGTCCTGTTTTATTGATGTGGTGGATGTTGTATGGGAATTTGGTTGATTTGAGAAGGTTAGAGTGGATAAAGTGATGGGTAGTATATTCCAGTGGTATTCCATGGGTGGTGATGGTGGAATGACGGTGTGGATGTAGCGGGTGTATATTGTCCTGTTTTATGGATGTGGTGGATGTTGTATGGGAATTTGGTTGATTTGAGAAGGTTAGAGTGGATAAAGTGATGGGTAGTGTATTCCAGTGGTATTCCATGGGTGGTGATGGTGGGATGACGGTGTGGATGCGTGTAGCGGGTGTATATTGTCCTGTTTTATGGATGTGGTGGATGTTGTATGGGAATTTGGTTGATTTGAGAAGGTTAGAGTGGATAAAGTGATGGGTAGTGTATTCCAGTGGTATTCCATGGATGGTGATTGTGGGATGATGGTGTTGATGCGTGTAGCGGGTGTATAGTGTCCTGTTTTATGGATGTGGTGGATGTGGTGGATGTTGTATGGGAATTTGGTTGATTTGAGAAGGTTAAAGTGGATAAAGTGATGGGTAGTGTATTCCAGTGGTATTCCATGGGTGGTGATGGTGGGATGACGGTGTGGATGCGTGTAGCGGGTGTATATTTTCCTGTTTTATGGATGTGGTGGATGTTGTATGGGAATTTGGTTGATTTGAGAAGGTTAGAGTGGATAAAGTGATGGGTAGTGTATTCCAGTGGTATTCCATGGGTGGTGATGGTGGGATGACAGTGTGGATGCGTGTAGCGGGTGTATAGTGTCCTGTTTTATGGATGTGGTGGATGCTGTATGGGGATTTGATGGATTTGAGAAGGTTAGAGTGGATAAAGTGATGGGTAGTGTATTCCAGTGGTATTCCATGGGTGGTGATGGTGGGATGACGGTGTGGATGCGTGTAGCGGGTGTATATTGTCCTGTTTTATGGATGTGGTGGATGTTGTATGGGAATTTGGTTGATTTGAGAAGGTTAGAGTGGATAAAGTGATGGGTAGTGTATTCCAGTGGTATTCCATGGGTGGTGATGGTGGGATGACGGTGTGGTTGCGTGTAGCGAGTGTATATTGTCCTGTTTTATGGATGTGGTGGATGTTGTATGGGAATTTGGTTGATTTGAGAAGGTTAGAGTGGATAAAGTGATGGGTAGTGTATTCCAGTGATATTCCATGGGTGGTGATGGTGGGATGACGGTGTGGATGCGTTTAGCGGGTGTATATTGTCCTGTTTTATGGATGTGATGGATGTTGTATGGGAATTTGGTTGATTTGAGAAGGTTAGAGTGAATAAAGTGATGGGTAGTGTATTCCAGTGGTATTCCATGGGTGGTGATGGTGGGATGACGGTGTGGATGCGTGTAGCGGGTGTATATTGTCCTGTTTTATGGATGTGGTGGATGTTGTATGGGAATTTGGTGGATTTGAGAAGGTTAGAGTGGATAAAGTGATGGGTAGTGTATTCCAGTAGTATTCCATGGGTGGTGATGGTGGCCCATTGGGTTTTGAGAAAAATAAAGTTAGAACGATTTCTTATAACCACAGTGCAAAAAATTTAAGTGGATTTAGTGGTGTTTTGAAAACAAAAAAACCAACAATTTGCTAACCTTTAATGACATGTATTTTTACTACATTCCATCAGTGATGGTGAATGAAAAACGATTTTTTTAGAAAAAATGAATGCAAAAAATAAAATCAGCTTGTCAAACTACGTATAGTAAGATGTAATTCAAAAAGATCTGTCGTCAAAAAAACTGTGAAGTTCTACCTTAAAAGAAAAAAAGGAAATGATGTAAAAAATAGAAAAAAAAGAATGTTGTTTTTAATGTAAATAATTGTTACATGATTTATACAAGGGGGAAGATTTATTCTAAAGTGAACACCAGAATAAATATTCCCCTTTTGTTTGGAATTTTATGCAAAATTTTGCTGTATGCTTTAACACATGGGAGAATAAATATTCTAAGGGGAGAAGATCTGTTCTAGCGTAAACCAGAATAAATTTTCTGGGAGAGAAGATCTGTAATGGGGGAAGATCTATTCTACGACACCGGGTGCAAAGTAGTTCAAGAGAAATTCTCTAATTCCACACTAGTAGCTGTGTAGTTTTAGCTCAGCTCCGTAGTTTTTAGCACATCATGTGGTCCATTTATTTATTAATTTAATATTTTTGTAGGCTGTTTTCATTGTATTTTTACCTTTAATTTTTTCATGTGTGTTGATCTTGGGTTTTTTCGGTTTCCCTCATAGTTTTTGTTTTTGTTTTTCTTATTAAATCAAAACGTTTATCATATTTTCTTATTGAACTTAAAAAGTTTAAAACTCTCAAGATTCCTTTCTTTATTAATTTTTTTGGTGATAATTTTTTGTTTGTATATTAATTATAAAGCATTTATTCATATTTATTTGGATATTAATCCATTTTTATTTTCAGTCACTAGCAATGTATTTTATCTATTAGTTTATATGCAACAATAAACCACTGCATTAAAAAAATTGTTACCTTAGAAACAACACAATCGGTGGGTTTGATAAAATATTTAACTTGACCAAAACTTGTATTACCACAGTGTAATTAAGTACTGAATATAATTTAACTATTTTCGTCAATAACTTTTATTTAAGAAACCAGTTTTTTTCCAGTGTTTTATAAGTTTGGTATTATATTCAGTTTACTATCTCGATCATTTTGTATTTGTTTGTCTTACCAGTTGTTTCATGTTGATTTACAAGTTTTAATATCCTTTTTATGCAAAAATGGTTATTCGCTAGGCTTTATTGATTCTTGTATTAAAAGGTTCTTATATAAGATTTTTAATAGTAATTCTAAAAAATTTCGGTTGAAAAAATGCCTGTTAATGTTGTTTTACCCTATTTAGGACTCAGTTCTGTACGTGTTCATGCTAAGCTCCGCAAGTTGTTTTATAGTCATTTTCCGCAGGTTCGTTTGAGAGTAATTTTTAAATCCACTAAACGCTTGTCTGATTGTTTTATATTTAATGATAAAATCCCTCTTAAACTCTGTCCTAATGTCGTTTACAAATTTTTGTGTAATGGCTGTAAAACTACTTATTGCGGGTGCACTACCCGCCACCTGGGCATTAGAATTTCGGAACACATAGGAATTTCATCGAAAACTAATAAACGTATTGTTCCTAAATCTTCAGCAATATTTGATCATGTATTAAGTTGTGATAAATTATTCGATTTACCACGTTTTACAGATTGCTTTTTGTGTAATTGCTTCTGCGAATAATGAGTTTTGTTTAAAAGCCTTTTTTAAACAAAAATATTCAAAGTACTGAGTTATATTTGTTTTAATAGGCACTTTTTTGTAATAGGATGTTTTATTTATTTTTTGTACGTGAGTTTTTTTTGGTGTTTTATAAATTACCATTCATTTTATTTGTCTTTTTGTACATATATGCATGTTTAAGTGTACAGTTTTATTTGCAGTTTCTTGCGTGTTTTTTTTAAATATTGTTTTTCTTTAAATTCTATTTAAATTTTAACTACTTTTTTTTTGTAATAATTTTTATCAAAATTATATAACGTTATTTATTTTTTTATTTTAATGATTCTCTTTGTATTATATATATATTATCTAAAAAATTTTAAAATTTTAATCATTAAATGTTTTCCTTATCCTATTGTATTTTTATTTCACTATAATTTATCATTTTTATCATTATTTATCTATTACTATTCTTTTACTTATTCTAAATTTTTGTAATCTTTTAAAATCTTTATTTATTGTAAAATTTCTTGTTTTTTTATATATTCTTAAAATTTATTTAGTTTACGTCTATTTTTTATTAATCATAAGAATTGTGTATTTGGTGTATAATTTTGTATTCTACTTCTATTTAGTGTAAAACTGATGATGACCGACGACCAGGTCGAAAGATTTTGTTTATATTATTATGTGGACTAGTGTTTAAAAAGTACTGACCTGACACATTTAATTAATTATTGATTAATTTTTTGCCACTAAACTCCAATAAGTAATTATTGATTAATTATTTGACCACAAAATGCATTTGATTAATTATTGATTAATTAATGACCTATAATTTGCAATTAATTGATTATTGATTAATTATTAAAAAATTAATTCAATAAAATTGTAAAAAATACTAATTAATTAAATTTTATAAAGTAATCATAATTAATGTCCAAAACCTTTAAATAAGTGTCTCTTTTTGGTAAAAGTTTTGCAACTACAGTTAATAAACCGTTACTTTCTTTGTGACCCATCTAAATTTGTAAAAACATAGTTTCGAAATAGTATTGCATAAAATAACACTCAATAATGTGGAAGAAAATCAAATCCGAGCACTTAAATAAAATAGAAAAAATTTTTTTTAATTTTTTACGTTCTAAAGCAAACTACTATCCAAGAGAGAAAACATACTACATAACAAAAGGAGCAACGACACATAATATACAAAACTTAACAACAAAAATTCAGTCATTTACCTGCACTGCAATAAAACAAACTTCTTCTAATATTGAAAATAAACCAAACTTAATAAAAAAAAACGTAGCCGCACCACGTTGTAAAGGCAAAATATTAAGGTGCAAAATAAGAAGTGATTTTTCCAACCATCGGCTGTTTTCAGAAAACAATGCTAGACGCTGTTGCAGGCTGTCCCATGAATATTATTAACACAAAACTTCTGAACGTAGTGGTAATCAAGACCGGTTTTTGATGTGTGCAAAGTGTAATAATTAATTAATAATTTTTTATTACTTTTTTAAAAAAGTACTTTTTTATTAGTTTTACTTTTTTATTAATTTTTGTTTTAGAAATTAATCGATTAATTAAAATTAAATTAAATATATATATATATTTAATATATTTAAATCAAGGGATTTAAATCCCTTGACGAAGACCTGTGTTTTGCAACGTCGAAACGTCGGTTTTATTTATTTGGTTGAAATAAACCGTTTTAAAATTATGCCTGTTAGCCAAGCATTTCAGCAATATCTAAAGGCACCTCAGGCATCTCTAAAGGATTTCAAAAATAGTTGATATTGATAAAATTTCAAATAAATAAAATAAATAAATATAACTCAATGGCTTCTTGGTTTAGGCGGACGGCCTCGCAATAGAGGTATGGCTAGAGTTCAATTCTCTATGAATTCTGTATGAGTTTTGGCACCGACGCGTATTGTTTTTTTAAACTTTTAATTCAACATTAAATGTAATAAGAAAAACTTTTAAGAAGACCTTCTAACACTAAACAATTTCCGATTAAAAAACGGGCTTAGACCAGAGTGACTTTTTAAAAAAAGTGTATGCATTATTTGTGATTAAATCAAGTTAAAAAAAATTAACTGTGTGCCATCCAAAAGCAACACAATTGACTTAAAGTAAAATGTCAAGGGAAAAAACACAATTTTTTTGCAAAGTATTTCATGTATCAAATTAGTTTTATTAAAAAAACAAACACAATTTAAAATTGCAATGACTTGTTGAGAGGAAAATTGAGTAGAATTTGAGAAAATAAGATAAGATAAGATTTATTTTTCTAGTAAATTTACTATCACAAATACAGTTAGTACAATGCGTTCATGCAACCCAGTTGGGCTACAAAGCACAGACAAAATAGTACACTGAAATAAAAATTAAAAAGTATGACAAAAGAAATACATCAAAAAGTATCACAAAAGAAAATCTGGCTCACTAGAAAAAAAATGACCAAAGGCTTTATTAAAAAAAAATTTTTCATTTAGTCATTTATAAATATAAGTTACCATCTCATTGGTATCATACTCTTAAAATTGTATACTGTTTCTTGGTTGTTAACTAACTGTTTACTGTTTACTGAATACTGTTTCTTAAATTGGTTGTTATTTAAATAATTCTGTTTAAGATTTAAGATTTTTATTTTTCTAGTAATACATCAAGAAAACAATAGAAAACACAAACACAAATGTGATTGCAACCCAGTTGAGTTACAAAAACACAGATCACAAAGTTGAGAGAAGACCTGGCTGATTTAGACTTACTAGAAAAAAATGACTAAAGGCTTTAGAAAAAGTAAAGCTCTTTATATAGTCATTATTACCATGAGTTAATTCTTCAAAGATTTTTTAAATTGGTACAATGTTTTAGAACTGACTTGGTTTTCATTTAGATAATTCCATTTACTTATAACTCTACTAAAAAAAACTGTATTTTCGACAATTGACTCTTGAGTGTTCTTTTTTGAGTTTTTTGAATGTCCTCTGGTTGTATTAGGGTTAGCAACAAAATATTTCTCAGGGTTTAAATTTACAAGTTGATTTAAGATTTTAAATGTTTCAAACATTGTTTCAAACATATCCATCTTTTCTCTTATTTTCTAAAGTTTCTAGTTTAAGTGTATTTAGTCTGTTTATATATCCAGTATTTTTTAATTTGCAAACCTTAAAAACTCGTTTAATAAAATAACGTTGGACTTTTTCTAAATTGTATTTATCTTTAGCCATATATGGATTCCAAACAACACTTGCGTACTCAACAGTAGGACGCACAAAACTTTTATAAGCAATTAGATAGTTTTTAATGGATTGTGATTTGAAACATTTAAAATCTTAAATCAACTTGTAAATTTAAACCCTGAGAAATATTTTGTTCCTAACCCTAATACAACCAGATGGCATTCAAAAAAACTCAAAAAAAACACTTAAGAGTCAATTGCGGAAAATACAAAAGTAGAGTTTTTTTAGTATGAAGTCAGTTTATAAGTAAATGGAATTATCTAAATGAAAATCAAGTGAGTTCTAAAACACTGTACCAATTTAAAAAATCTTTGAAGAATTAACTCATGGTAATAATGACTAAATAAAGAGCTTTACTTTTTTTAAAGCCTTTAGTCATTTTTTTTCTAGTAAGTCTAAATCAGCCAGGTCTTCTCTTAACTTTGTGATCTGTGTTTTTGTAACTCAACTGGGTTGCAATCACATTTGTGTTTGTGTTTTCTATTGTTTTCTTGATGTATTACTAGAAAAATAAAAAATCTTAATCTTAAATCTTAAACAGAATAATTTTACAACCAATTTAAGAAACAGTATTCAGTAAACAGTAAACAGTTAGTTAACAACCAAGAAACAGTATACAATTTTAAGAGTATGATACCAATGAGATGGTAACTTATATTTATAAATGACTAAATGAAAAATTTTTTTTTAATAAAGCCTTGTGTCATTTTTTTTGTATTGAGCCAGATTTTCTTTTGTGATACTTTTTGATGTATT
>JASAMX010016070.1:0-81792 GCA_030248175.1 Microlaimidae sp. YZB2_3
GATTGTAGATAAGTATAAACTTAGCATATCATAATCTGCTTTTAAAAAATCAGGTATGTAGTTTTGAATCTTTTAGGACTGTCAAATAATTTAAGATTAATTTCAGATAAAATAGTGTCATGGTCTGATTGTGAAAAACTGGGCGCAACAGTGACATTATTGAAAATTTCTGTATCGTTTGTAAACAAAAAATCCAGATAATTATTCCCACGAGTTGGTTGTGAAACAAGCTGATACATACCTAGCTCAATAAGAAACTCAAACCAGTTATTTTCATTTTGCGTGTTTGAAATTATTTTATTTGAAGACCAATCTACCCCTGGCAGATTGAAATCTCCAGTAAAAACAATGGTTCCTACAAAGTTTTCTGTTAAGTTCCTGATTAGCTCAAATATTAGATTGTCTTTTTCTTTGCTAGTACTAGGTTCTCTATAAATACCAATGAATCTCAGTTTAGATGATTTTTGTAGAAAAATGTCAACCGCTACTAGTTCTATTGCATTGTACTTTTCCATCTTTTCAACTTCAACTACTCTAAAAATATTTTTAATCAATAGAACTACTCCACCTCCCTGCCGATGCTGTCGATCCCTTCGATAAACATTAAATATTCTGTTTTTTTAAAATCATTTGGTCAGTCGTTGTTTCAGTGAGCCATGTTTCACAAATAAAGCAGATATCGATATCACCATAGGCACAGTCGTCACCTGAAATCAGAACATCTAGCTCATCTAAGGAGTTAGCAAGGCTTCTTGCATTCATACACAAAATTTTTATACTAGGTATAAGTTTTAGTTTACTACAACAATGATAATTAAGTCGCACAGTATCCTATTTTGAAACATTTAGGGCAGCCTTGAGAGTGATGTCGAACAAAAAGGGATCACCATCAGCAGAATACCAAAGTGAAACCTTCTTGTTCTGTTCTCTAAGCTCCCAAAGTTTGCCAAGCAACTCCTTTTGACAGACTCGCTGTTCCTCATTCAGTGACGGCCTTACATAAACTTTATCAAATTTAGTGACCCCTCTTAGTCGTCCTCCTGAACGTACAGCTCTATTTCTGATATGTTTGTTGACGACCCTAACTTTTAGGAGCCTGGGCCGGTCACCAGCTCTTCCGATACGAAAAAACTCAACAGGAGTGACCTTGCCCAAATCGCCACTGTCAAGAGTCTTTAATAACTTGGTCACATTCTCTTTTTCCCCTTCGTAGGAATCGCTCTCCGGTAGGCCAGATACGACCAGCATTGACTCATGTTCTCTTTGCACCTCCATGCGCTTAAAATAACTGTCAATCATCGGCAGTAGACGATTCAACACCTTTTCACAGATGGATGCCACTAAGTCAGTATTGACACCAGGAGCTCGCTCTTCCTCCATCCCGGCAAATCTCTTCTCTAAGTCCGTCAGCCTTTTCCGGAGGTCTGCATTCTCTGCCTCAAGTCTGGCAATTTGATCATCCTTTGTCTCTCTCGGCATGTTGCAGTGGATGCGATCTCAAAAGATATTATGCCGAAAATATTTTTTCACACCAAAAGATTTTTAAAAATATTGCAGGAAGCTTTTAAAAACTTGGCTAAAAAAATTGGCTAATTTCCGTTATATATTGCACAAAAATTACATAATTTAATCAACACTGACAAAATTTGCATAACGTTAAAAACTACGGTATTGCTGAGACACGCTGAAAAAACGTTGTTCAGTGTTAAAAGCAAAAAAAAAATATCCAATAAGATATCATAAGCACGACGCTATGTAATTACTTTCTGCTATAGTTAAAATTGTGGTAGTTGCGACTCTCGCCTTTTTGTCAACGTCAATAATCGCTCAGAATTGTTTTTTGTGAACTAAATCGACAAATCAGCGTAATAGTAGCAGAGACCGTGTCCGGCACTGGTCCAACTTTTCTTCCGCGGTAAAATCGGGAATGCGTTTACATTCTTTCAGTGTTAAAATAGTTTTAGCACTCGCATAACTTTTATAATCGCACAAGCTCGTTTTCCTCGGCGCGTGAGGACCAATGGTTGGAAAAGATTGAAATGGTTACACGGTTAAATTGTTGCGTGAATTGAATATAAGGTAGTAGGCAAATAATTAATTTCTATGCAGCTTTGGCGAATAATACAGCTGTCTCTATGCAATCTACTGCAATCTACAATATAAATCATTTCCTGTAAAAAGTTCAGTTCCTCAGGGTTCTTCTGTTTTGGATCCATTTCTTTTTATTTATATTAATGATATTGTTGATTGTGTTAAATACTCACAAATTAGACTCTTTGCAGATGATATAAAGTTGTTTGCAAAATCTTTATCTAAAGATATCACATTCAAACTTTAAAACTTCAAAAAGATTTAGATAGAATAAATAGCTGGTCACAAGACTGGCAATTGCAATTAAGATCATAAATGCGAAGTTCTTTATATTCAAAATCATAGCAAAGAGTTAATTGGTAAATATAAGCTTGGTAATAACGTACTTGCAACTACAGAATTGGTGCGTGACCTAGGTGTTTATATATCCCATGATATGAAATTCTCTAAACACTATGAAATAACAGCAAAAAAGCTATGATAGTGACATCACTAATTTTTAGAACATTCAATTCGCACTCTAGAAATAATCTCAGAGCATATAAGTCCTATGTTAGACCAATTCTGGAGTACGCTAGTGCAGTTTGGAATCCTTATTTACAAAAAGATATAAACATTTTGGAAAAAGTTCAACAACATTTCACTAGGCGGTTGTTTTATAAATGCAAGTTGTTACCTGTTGGTTATGAACAAAGACTGGATTACCTAGGTTTAGAAAGATTAAAGGACCGAAGAGACAAAATTGATTTATATGAGTGCTTTAAAATGATACATAGCTTAAACAATTTGCAAGCCAATGATTTTTTTAAGCTTAACCTGCAGCCCACTCGTGGTCATTCCTTTAAATTGACTATTGAAGATAGCCGAAATAATGCAAGGAAATTTTCTTTTGCAAATAGGGTGGTTACACCTTGGAACAATCTACTCCCATCTCAAGTAACTGTCGATTCTTTGGATGCATTCAAGAAAAGTTTTAAAACTAACTTAAATAAGCGCTCTTTTTAAACCTTTAAAGTCATTTCAGATAGCTATGTTTGTTGATATTTTGTTAGAATTGTATTTTATATTGGCTGCAATTAAGTCGCAGATTTGATGTTGTTGATGAAAAAAAAGAAAAAGAAAAAAAAATGAAATGATGAAACAGTAGAATTAAACTATGCATAGACTATGCTTAGTATAATATTAATTCTGTTATCTGATCAATAGAAAATTAGAAATTAGAAATTAGAAATCTCTAGGCGAATAATAAAGCTCGTTTGCAGCTATGAGTATTTTATCTAATAAACGCGGAGTAAAAACCAAAAAATTTCTTTGTGGTTAATTCACGCTTTTAACGGCACCAACAAGAAACTAATTCAATCCATACCTCGTTTTTTCCGCCTGGGTTGATTTTCACGCAGCAAAATATTAACCCAATAACGCTCATCATGGGTGGCGCGGGAGCGCCACGGGGCGATTTAGCCCCGTAGCGCCGCGCCAGCCATAATTAGAGAACGTGGGTAAATTTTAAAATTCAGAACCTTCTTCTTCTTCTTCTTCTTATTCTTATTCTTCTTCTTATTATTATTCCAACGCTCCATTCTTAAAAACGATATTCCTCATTCGTTACTGATTGATCAAAAATAAACAGGGGCTCATTAGAAAGAAGAAGGAATTACGCAACTGTCTTAGGAAACACTTTTTTCATTTAGGTCCTTGTTATCGATTTATTAATCAAAATAAAAAAATTGAAAAATAGACAAATAAAAACTCCCAACCGCACAATAACAGCCTTTTGGAAACAATAAGGATTTTACAGAGCAGACAACCAACATCCCCTCATAAAAACCGCACAAATATAGCAGACCGGTTTTAATTGGTGGCAGAAACGGCACCAGTTTCCAGCGCCATCTGCTTGAACCGCGCGGAAAACGGCAAAAACAACAGAGTACTTTTTTTAATTCTTGCATTACTGATGACAAAATTAATTCAAAGTTTTATTTATTAAAAAATAATAAGCTTTGGTGGCGCGGGAGCGCCACGCGCCGGTAATCATCGGTGGTGCGGGGTGCCAACTGCAATTTAACCCACGGCACCGCGCCAACTATACTTAGAGAACGTGAGTAAATTTTGTTATTCATGTTCATCATCTTATTATTATTATTATTATTTTTACTTTAAAAATTATAATTGCAATCATTGGCGCACGGCATCGCGCCAATTATATTTAGAGAACGTAGGTAAACTTTGTCTGGAGCGCAACTGCACCGCACTAACTATAATTAAACAACGTGGGTTAATTTTGTAATTTAAATTCATCTTCTTCTTATTATTATTTTTTATTTTATCTCGGCAACGGAATGATTATAAACATATGTCATTGCGCAGCTAAAACTATAGTTTATTAGGCTATTTTTTAATTTAATTCAAAAAAGTGGTAGACTAGCCTTGAAAAATGCTCTAATAATAGAGCAGGAAAAAGGGGCGATTTTTCCCCGGGCGTATGTTTAGACAGAAAAGATGTAGACTAGTCTGAGATGGACATTATGTGGACTATAGAAAATTTGCATTTGGTTTTGCCAGCTGCTCACTAAATAAAAATTTCTACGATATGATAATGATTTGTTTATACATTGATCTACTCACACAGCACTGTTGCATTTTTTTTAGTTTGATGAAATGTCAATTGAAAAAATCATACTCACAGCAATCTTTGACAAGCGCGAAATCGCCACTTTTTCAAATTTATAGTTGTTTCTTACACATACAAATATAACCTTCTAATTGAAAAAAGTGGCGATTTCGCGCTTGTCAAAGATTGCTGTGAGTATGATTTTTTCAATTGACATTTCATCAAACTAAAAAAAATGCAACAGTGCTGTGTGAGTAGATCAATGTATAAACAAATCATTATCATATTGTAGAAATTTTTATTTAGTGAGCAGCTGGCAAAACCAAATGCAAATTTCCTATAGTCCACATAATGTTCATCTCAGACTAGTCTACATCTTTTCTGTCTAAACATACGCCCAAGGAAAAATCGCCCCTTTTTCCTGCTCTATTATTAGAGCATTTTTCAAGGCTAGTTTTAACTAGGATCTTAGGATCTTTAGAAAACAACGTGAATCTAATAATTTTAACAACAAAATTGACAAAAAAAAATTAGCTTTAGGCACGATTTCAAAAAAAAATTTGTTTTAAAATTGAGTTTGTTTTTACTTTAGGGTATAAGCTAAAAGATCGGTTTGAAGTAACAAAAAAATTGGGTCAAGGTGGATTTGGGGCTGTATATGAGGTAAAAGATTTAAAAAAGCCTGGAAAATTTGCGGCACTAAAGGTGGAACGTCTAGGTAAATTAATACTTGAAAACCAAGCTGTTAAAAAATGTTTGTTTTGGTGTTTTTTTTGTTTTCAAGAAAAAATAATAATAGTAAAATCCAAACAGCAAAATATATATTTTGCTTTTGGAATATCTCCCAAACGAAACTTTGAAAATGTTTTGGTATTATTTCATTTTAGGTGGTCTAAACAATTTTGTAATTTTATCAATGAATATATACTTTATTTGAAAAGAAAATTTGCAAAAAGTAGCCGTTTTCAAGATATTAAAAGGAAAGTTAAAAATTTCCATATAAAACCAGTATTTTGGAGTGACACTTCTGAATATTATATAATTTATTTATTAAAAAATTTTTTCAAATAACTTTTTGATAATACTCTGAGACTGCCTTATTATGCTTTATATTAAAGATCTAACATTCAGTTTAAGAAAGTAAAACCATTTAATTTTATTAAATAATTTTGAATTATAGCAAAAGTACAAATGCTTAAAATGGAAGTAGCCGGAATGAAGAAGTTGTCTGAAGAAAAAGCACTGTGTAGAATTTGTAGGATGTGGAAGGTAAAATCAAAATTTTATGTTGAAAAACTTACTAAACCTTATTCTATCTTACAATAAACGTTTAAAAAAATGTTTTTGTTTCAAAGTTTTTTGTTATTTAGTATTTATAGTTATCAAAACTATTCTTTTGATTATATTTTTGTAACTGAAACGGCTGTCAGCTGAAATTAATGATATTATTAATCAAGCATATTATGCTTGATCCAATGGGTAATCACAATATTATACGTTATGACCGTCCTGGCAAATCTAATCTTGGAGGGGGTGTTCTAGCTCTTATAAGAAAAAACACCAATTAGTTAAAATTGAAATTAGCTCAAAATTTGTTGAAATCGAGATAACAGCATGTAATAAAGTCTTCAAAAATGCTAAACTAAGATATATCTGCTTGTATAGATGCCCTCAAACTCCCAGAAACGAGGATCAACTATTTTTTGAATTGTTGAAAAACCTAATACTTGCTTTCAATGATACTGTTGTACTTACTGGGGACTTTAACCTCCCTGGTATATGGGAGGTTAAAGACTATTGCATCTTTTTTAGTAAACTAGGCTTAACACAATTAATAAAATCACCCACCACAAAAGAAAACTTTTTAGACTTGCTTTTTACTACAGATATAGACATTTTAAGCTCTGCTGATATTGCCCCGAATTTTCTAAACTTAGACCATTCTTCAATTATGTTTGAGCTTGAAGCCACACTTGAGCCACATAAAACAAATATTAATAAATTAACTATGGTACCTGATTTTAAAAATGCAGATTATGATTTCTTTTTTCAACTGTATGCTTCTTATAATTGGGATAATTTTTTTAAAAATCTAAACAGTATTGAAGAGCAATGGCAATGTTTCAAGTCAAAATTTCTAGATGGTATTAATGTACATGTGCCAAGAAAACCCATTAATATTAGAAAAATCCAAATATCCACAAAACATTATCAATCAAATTGCAAAAAAAAATACGACTTTAGCATGAAAGAAAATTTAAAGATGTTAAAGCCGAATATAGGCTAACTACCAAAAAATACGAAGAAGCTGTCAAAAATCAAAAAATCTCACTTGAAGAGCAAATTCTAAAGAAAGGAGATTTAGGAAGTTTTTATAAAGTTGTTAATAAAAAAATTCAATCCAGAAGTTATATTCCAGCATTAATCAAAAATGACTCCACACTAGCAATTGAAGATTTTTAAAAGGCTGAATTATTTGCTGAATATTTCAATTCCATTTTTACCATTGATGATGGTAATTTTCTCCAGTTTGAACCTGAAACTAAATTCAATCTTAATAATATAAAATTTTCAACAAAAAATGTTTTAAAAGTTTTAAAAAAAATTACCGAATAAATTTTCTAAAACTCCTGACTGTAACCAGCTTATTTTCTAAAACGCCTTGCAAAAGTACTTGCAGAACCTTTAGCAGAAATTTTTAACAAATCTTTTGAAACATGGAAGCTCCCTAATGATTGGCTCCTGGCATTGATTATACTAATTTTTAAAAAGAAACTTTAAAATAAAAAAGAAAATTACCGTCCAATATCTCTTACTTCATGTAAAACAATGGAGGTCTTATTGCGTGACAAAAATTACTCCTATTTCCATAAAATTTTATATAAGTTTCAGCATGGCTTTAAGGACAAAAGTTCAACAGTTACGCAACTAATAGAGGTATTATATGATTGGACTCTGACTCTTAGAAACAAAAAATCTGGGGATGTAATTTATTTAAAATTTTTCCAAGGCTTTTGACACTTTTTCCTATCAAAAGCTGTTGTATATACTAAAGAAGTATTTCTTTAGTATATACAACAGCTTTTTTCTTTTTTCTTTATTTCTTTTTCTTTATTTCTTTATTCCTTTCTTTCTTTCTATCTTTCTTTCTTTCTTTATTACTTTATTTCATTATTTCTTTCTAACTTTCTTAATTTCTTTCTTTCTTTCTTTCTTTATTTCTTTATTTTTTTATTTTTTTATTTCTTTATTTCTTTATTTCTTTATTTCTTTCTTCTATTTCTTTCTTTCTTTCTTTCTTTCTTTTTCTTTCTTTCTTATATGTAGTTCTATCATTTCGCATTAAAGATTAGGCAGCAATAGATTTACAAGCTTGATTTGTATTGAATAAAACAATAATACATTGAAAATAAATATTCTTTAACTTTTAGAACACCACAATTCAATTATTTAATTATGGGGCTGGTTGGAGAAAATTTATCAGAAAAACGCCGTCGCTGTAGTAATCAAGGCTCTTTAAGTACCTCAACAACTGTTCGATTAGGAATTCAGGTAAAATAATCTATTGATTATAAGAAAGCAAAAAAGTAACGTTTTAAATTTTAAGAATGTAACTGGTTTATTTAATAAATTATAAAATTATAAAATTTTTTAGGTTTTTTGTCTTTTTGGCGCTGTCACATTATACACCTGATGAGAGCAACAGGGGTTCTAATAGGTGCGGCAGTTGCACAATTACCATCATCATTACATCTAAACAGGATATGCAAAGCCAAATATTTTGAAGCCATTTTTTTAATTTATTATGTCATGACATAGTAGACTTTTACGTAACTCCACCACCGTGTAACGGGTACAGCATTTCTATTACACTGTGTGTGCTACGATTTTAATTCATGGTGTATTTTTATACTTGTAATTGTCACTTAGTGGTTACACGTACACCGTGGTGAACTTGCGGAAGAAAAAATGCGGAAATGACCTATTGTGGCTAATACGAATCATCTATGATGTGTCAAAACTTTCATTTAAATAAAAAATGACGAAAGTGTGAGTAGTGAGTAAAAAGCAGTCTAGAGATCATTTTCAATCAATTAAAAAATGAACAAAAAATTAGTTTAATGTTTGTTTATATTATGGAGTGAAAAAATTATACACCCCACACTTTTACTGCTGGTTTAAAAAAATTGTTTAGTTAGAATGTAGAAGTTTGAAAATAATGGTTTAACATTTTAGAACATAGACATAAGTAATTTTTAAAGCATTTTTAAAACACCTATTGTGAAATCAATCGGTCATAAATTGTTTATTGTTGTAGTTTTTATAGGATTCAGACGATCCATTTTTAAGACAAACTAAACAATTTTTTAAAATTTATTGGTCCTTCTTTGATGTTACCAACTCATAAAGATGCTACATAATTGAAAAATTTTAAAACACATCATTAATAATAATAGACCTAAAATAATAAAAGTATTTATTTATTCATTCATTCATTCCAACATATTTAGGCCGTGGAAGCTGTTGAAGATATGCATAACATAGGTTATTTGCATAGAGACATAAAACCAAGTAATTACGCATTAGGAAGATCGGCAGATACCCAACGAACATTGTATTTATTAGATTTTGGTAAGTGTTTGCATTTTTATGGCACTTTATTGCTTCCTAACGAGATCAGCGCAGAAAATTATTTTAAGTTTTGAAAAATATAGCAAAATTCCAACTTTATATTAAAAAGAAAAGAAAAATTCCAATACAAAAGCCTGGTTTTACATAAATTGAGAAATATTTAAGACGTGGATGTTTTAAACGTCCAGGCGTTAGAATTTAAAAAAGTGTGGAATAATTGACAGTATTACGTAGTACGTAGGAAATCTCTTATGTGGATTATTTCACAAACTGAGGTTATTCCACAGAAAGGTCGTAGTAGATTTTTTACATGATAAAAAATACTGTTGATTTTACTGTTGATTGCTACTCAACAGAACTATATAACACATAAACAGATTTTCTTTTATCTTATGCATTCTTGAAAGAGTTAATAACATGTCAAAATAACATTTATGTCAAATATTTATTCTATATGCTGCGACACTAGTCAATTGAATGAACTCGTGGTTTTATTATCTAATATTTTTAGGCATGTGCCGAAACTATATGACTCCTTCCGGAACACTCCGTCCTGCCCGAAAGTATGCCGCATTCAGAGGAACATTAAGGTATTATGTCACACAAAATTTTAAACCATATTTGTTTTGTAAAATTATGTGTTTTTATTAAAAATCATAATTAAATTTAAAAATATTTAAAAATAATTACTTTATTCCTTTAAACTAAATCATCCTTTAAAGGTATGCAGTCTTAAAAAGTTAATGAACAACCTCTTTAAGGATGCCACATATTCGTGCCGCGCTTTATCTGATTTTCCATTTTTTTGTCTGCGAAAAATTGTAAGGTAATAGCTCTATTATTTAGGACCTTTAGATCTAATAAAACAAAGAATAAAGAAAAAGTCGCATCAACTTATCTTAACTTTAATTTTAGTTGATGTACATAATATTAAAAGTAAGAAAGTTAAAAAATACGGGTTTCTGTGCTTCTCCGGACGCGTATGGACAAGATAATGTAGTAGCATTTCGTCAACGGAGTTTTTATTATTAATTGTTACAACATAAAATATCTAGCTAAATTTTAATCGAATATAATAATATACTAAACCAAGTTATATTATATTCCCAAAAATATTCTGTAATGTTTCAAAAATAATATTCACTTTTAGTGATTTTTATCTTTTCTAGCAGTTAAAAATATGTATACTGGCAAATCTGAAGATGGGCGACATTTCAAAACAAAATCGTAAATATTTAAGAAAACATGAATCTAACAGTGCTTAACCTTTAACCCTTTCTGATTGTTCACGCGTAATGTAAATCCTATTCTGCTTTTTATTGCATAAGTGACAATTTTACTATGGTTAAAACTTGAAGCAAATGGCAGGTACTATTCTGGTTTATGGCTATATCGTCGTTACTACAGCAAAATAGGATATTATGCGACCTGATCGCCATAAATTAAAACATATGAAGTATAAATATTTTGTGTATGAATGCAAGAAGCCTTGCTGACTCCTTAGACGAGCTTGATGTTCTAATTCCAGGAGAAAGTCTTATTTATGGTGCTGTTGATATCTGCTTTATTTGTGAAACGTGGCTCACTGAAACAACTTCAAACGCAATGATTATCAAAAACAGAGAATTTAATGTTTATCGAAGGGATCGACAGCAGCGGCAAGGAGGTGGAGTGGTTCTATTAATTAAAAATTTTTTTAGAGTAGTTGAAGTTAAAATTGAGCTTTAAAATTATACATAGCTTAAACAATTTGCAAGCCAATGCAAACCTGCAGCCCACTCGTGGTCATCCTTTTAAATTGGCTGTTGAAGAAAGTCGAATTAATGCAAGGAAATTTTCTTTTGCAAATAGGGTGGTTATACTTTAGAACAATCTACTTCCGTCTCAAATAACTGTCGATTCTTTTGATGCATTCAAGAAAAGTGTTAAAACCGACTTAAATAAGCGCTCTTTTTGAGCCTTTAAAGTCATTTTAGCTACTTTGTTGGAATTATAGTTTATGTTGGCGGCGATTAAGTCGCAAATTTGATGTTGTTAAAAAAAAAGAAAAAAAAATAGAAAAATGAAATGATGATACAGTAGAATTAAACTATGCATAGACTATGCATAGTAAAATATTAGTTTTGTTATCTGATCATTAAAAAAATGAGCCACTGTCATTTTAAAATACAAGTGACTGTGACTCATTCTGTTGTTAGTAAGGTGCTGTTAGAAATCTAAAATGAGTCAAAGTTGCGTGTATTTTATACAAATTGTTCTCATTTTGCCGTAGTAACGACGATATGTTCTGCTGCATGGAAATCAAATGGATGAGCTAAAAATTTGAGATTTCTACGTTTATTGGGGATTAATTTTTTTAAGCGCTCATTGGGTAAAAATTATTCCGTAACATCATTATTCTACGCAGCTTCTGTTCAAAAATGAGATTTTTGACCACCGTAAACCAGACGCTAAATAATATAGCTCTAAAACTGTTTAAGACGTGCTCTTATGCGTAAATAATCAGAAAGGGTTAAGTTATTAAATTTATATTTAGATATTGCAGTATTAATACTCATAAAGGAGTGGAACTAGGAAGACATGATGATTTAATCAGCACTGTTTACATGCTGGTGGAATTAAAAAAAGGCTCTCTGCCCTGGAGAAAACTATATGAAAAAGTAAAATACTAAAAAAGTTGTTAATACAGATCTCAAAATTTTTTAATTGCAATTTGAATTTTTTGGTTTTTTCAAAATCTTAATGACTATTTAAAATTTTAGAAGTATTATTGTTTTTCCACAAAGGGCTGTTTTTTTGCATACAGTGAGACGATGACAATGAAAAGAGAAACCATCAAAAATTAATTTTGATAGAAACAGCTTTTAAAAATGAGTTAATTTTAAATTTTGTGCACTGGTCGTAAGATGCCTTAAACATTCATATGTTTTTAGGACGATGTTGAAAATTTAAAAATAAAATGCCCCGATCTTTTTAACGGCTGCCCTGACGAATTTAAACAAATAATGAACCATGTATCAACGCTTTCTTATGAAACGAAACCAGACTATAGCCTCTGCAAGGTAAGACGAGCTTAATAACGATCACACTTTTGTTCACCATTTTACAAAATCAGTGCAGGTTTGAAGGACCGTTGTAGAAGTCAACAAATGGACGATTAAAAACATAAAGTAAAAAAAATTTTAAAACAGGGATTTAGAAAAAAATTCTTAAACAAATTAAAAACAAATACTCCAAAACAAGTTTATGATTAATGTTTTGCTTCCAAAACTGATCATAACTCAAGAACCTACAGAACATTTTTAAAGAATACACTATCATTTTACTTGTCAGATACTGTAAACTTTACTCTCTTAACCTTGTTTGCACTTTTTTCACCAAAACATTTGCATATTTTACAAAAACGTGACTTTCTAATGGGACAAGAAACTTGTTTGTAAATTTTACAAACTGTTCTGAAAAAATTGAAAAAAATTGTCTGCGGAGGGAATTGAACCTTTTCATGCAAGTACTAAACTCTAACCACTAGGCCAAATCGACAACTAGAATATATGGAAAAGAGAGGTTTTATAAACAATAATGTTTTTTGTAAAACTTTACAAACAACATTGTAATTTTTACCAACACTGATTTATTTGTACATGACTTTTCGCAAACAAAATTAAGAGAGTAATGGTGGTGTAGTATTAAACATTTCTCTCCATTAATTCACAGAATAGTTTATTGAAAATTATTTATCATATAACTTTTTTAAAAAAGAATTACAAATAAATTATTAATTTAATTCTAAAATTTAATTTATGGTTTCTAGAATTATGACTAATACTTATATAATTCATAAATTAGAGTGAAAAAAAACAGCAGCATTTTTTTATTTCAAGTTCTACATTTAGAATGTTTTCGATTAATTGGCAGTTAAGTTTTAGACAATTTGGAAAATAAGTTTTAGTTGAAATGTCAAATTTTGTGTTTGAGAGCTGACTTTTATTTGTATATTTTAAAGTTAACCGTAACCAACTTAAGCACTAAACCACTAAATTAACACTAAAATCAGCACTAAATTAAATCAGCTCAAACAAAAAATTTTGCTCTGAAATTATATAAAATAGCAAAAATCAAAATTTAAGTGTTAAATTAAATAATATTGGAAATATAGTTTTGACAATAAAAACTGCGATAACATTAGCGCTATTTACAAATAATCATAAAACTTCGTAAATAGTCGAGTGGTGTGGAGCTCCTTCCCGTGGTGCCTATCAGGCAACGTTATCATTGGTTTTTTTTCATGAAATTTGTGGAATAAAATGGTAACACAAATACGTTTTGCTCTATAAAACTCGGATGAAAACAATGTTAGCGGCTGATCCCTCCGAAACGCCCCAGTTACATGGCACAATTTACTGTGATCTGTCTTTCCTTTCTATATAATTAGGAAGATGAAGCAACCACAATAAATACATACATTGTATTTAGTTCTTTATTTATTTATTTATTTGTAACTATTTATTTTTTATTGTGTAAATTAGTAGAGAGTTAACATTTAGTCAAAAAAGAAATTTCGAAATATTAAAACTAAATACAAGCAGCATTAAATGTTACAATATTTGACCAGTTAAATGACAGGTTATTTTTTACAATTGCTCTATAGGTTCGCGAGTTATGATAACGAAAACATTAATTAAAAACGTTTTTTTGCAGTATTTGTTTTTAATTTATTCAAAAAATTTTAAAAACTTTTTTTCTAAATTATCGGTTTTATTTTTTATTTATTAATTTTTTAACCGTCCATGAGTTAAGTTTCACATGGCCCCCTGAAAACCATAACGACTTGGTGAAATGGTGAATAGAAGATTTAAAGGTGCGGTGCGGAGTCAAACTTTTTGTCTTCGATTTTAATAATCGGTCATGGAAAACTTTACCCCTGCCCTAATAGCCCACCAAAATTTTTTTTAACAAAAAATCGTCAGTGGTTTTCAGAGTTATATGACCTCACAAGTCACAAAAATAGCGTTTTTTGACAACTCTGTACATGAAAGATTGCTCAATAGGTATAACGATTTAAGTTACAAATTATGCACTCAAAAAAAGCGGCTACTTAAGGAAGATGTTACTAGTTAAAAAAGAAAATTTAAGTGGGTCACTATCGGTTTTTACGTTTATAGGTTACTATTTCCACAAAGCGCTAATTTTTCAAAGTATTGTTTATTTGTGTAGAAACGTGTTAATTCTCAATATGTTTCTGAATTGCATCATTTTAATTGCCGAAAAGCCGATAAAAATCATCAATTATGACATAACAAAAATTTGCATGGCTTAAGGAAGTATTTTTAAATTTTATTCAAAATTTATTTTGCGTTTTAATGGGGTTTATTTCAACCATTTTTTAATATTTTAAATCAAAATAAATTTATAAATTTTAAAACTAACCTTCTAAAATTTATTATTTTTGCTAGAGCTTTAAAATTTAGAAATTTGTATTATTTCAAGTATATTATGGGCTTAAAAAAACTAATTCCAAATTTTAAATTCGCCGTTTTTGACAGCTTATTGTAAGCTTTATATTTAGGTTTTTTTTTAGAAATTTAACATAAAAATATCCTCATCGTGTGATAAATTTTACGTCTTTTAATGGTTTCCTGAAAAAATTTTGAAAAAAGTTTCGAAATTTATATTTAGCCGTTACCCCGTCACCCCCGAAAAAAATTACAATAAAAAATTATGGAAAAAAGTGAAGCAAGTTTGTTATTATATTGTTGTATCTGATGCTCACCACACCTCAAGAAGATCAAGCGTTTTTAACACTAAGTGAGCATCCATACTAAAATATCCATCCATCCATATTAATAGCATTTAATTTCATTTCATTTACTCACAAGTGTAATACCGTCGGGGCCGAGGGAACTCATGCTGGTATCAAGCAGGACAGTATTACACTTGAATATATAAAATGAAATTAAATGCTATTATAATGGCTTCCCTCTTTATTTTAATTCGCGCGAATTAAAATGGGTTATATGCTTTATTATAGATGGTGTCATTAATATGGAGAGGCTTATTATAATGGTCTACTCTGATTTAATTTTTAATATAGGAGTTGTACATTTTTTCGGTATATTTTATTTAAATCTATTATTATTAAATATCGATTGATTTAATCGATTTTAACGCCCAGCAGATTGCTTTTTCTTTTAAGACGTGAAGTTCAATAAAGTAACGATTGCGGGAGAAATCAACCGCGTGAGAACAGTAGACTCTTTAAAAATAATTTATATTCTAAATAATAAATTAGTATTTAAATTTATTCCAGCTGGCGCGGCTGGATTAATAAATAAAAATAAAAATATTAATAAAAATAGATATTAATAAATATAGATAAATAGATATTAATAAAAATTACCGAAAAAATGTACAACTCCTATATTAAAAATTAAATCAGAGTAGACCATTATAATAAGCCTCTCCATATTAATGACACCATCTATAATAAAGCATATAACCCATTTTAATTCGCGCGAATTAAAATAAAGAGGGAAGCCATTATAATAGCATTTAATTTCATTTTATATATTCAAGTGTAATACTGTCCTGCCAGACCGCATGAGTTCCCTCGGCCCCGACGGTATTACACTTGTGAGTAAATGAAATGAAATTAAATGCTATTAATATGGATGGATGGATATTTTAGTATGGATGCTCACTTAGTGTTAAAAACGCTTGATCTTCTTGAGGTGTGGTGAGCATCAATACAAGATATACAACAAATGTGCTCCATTTTTTTCCAAAATTTTTTATCTAAAAATTTTTTTGGGGGTGACGGGGGCTAGGGAGGCCAAACACAAATTTCGAAAACTTTTTTCAAAATTTTTTCAGGAAACCATTAAAGACGTAAAATTTATCACATGATGAGGATTTTTTATGTTAAGTTTCTAAAAAAACCTAATATTAAGCTTACAATAAGCTGTCAAAAACGGCGAATTTAAAATTTGGAAGTAGTTTTTTTAAGCCCATATATGCTAGCAGCAGCAAATTTCTAAATTTTAAAGCTTAGCAAAAATAATAAATTTTAGAAGGTTAGTTTTAAAATTTATAAATTTATTTTGATTTAAAATATTAAAAAATGGTTCAAATAACCCCATTAAAACGCAAAATAAATTTTGGATAAAATTTAAAAATACTTCCTTAAGCCATGCAAATTTTTGTTATGTCATAATTGATGATTTTTATCGGCTTTTCGGCAATTAAAATGACGCAATTCAGAACAGATCGAGAATTTACACGTTTTTACACAAACAAGCAATACTTTGAAAAATTAGTGTTTTTTGGAAATAGTAACCTATAAACGTAAAAACCGATAGTGACCCACTAAATTTTTTTTTTAACTAGAAATCTTCCTTAAGTAGCCGCTTTTTTTGAGTGCATAATTTGTAACTTAAATCGTTATACCTATTGAGCAATCTTTCACGTACAGAGTTGTCAAAAAACGCTATTTTTGTGACTTGTGAGGTCATAACTCCTGAACCACTGGAGATTTTTTGTTAAAAAAAATTTTGTGGGCTATTAGGGGCAGGGGTAAAGTTTTCACTAATTATTAAAATCGAAGACAAAAAGTTTGACTCCGCACCGCACCTTTAAATCTTCTATTCACCATTTCACCAAGTCGTTATGGTTTTCAGGGGGCCATGTGAAACTTAACTCATGGACGGTTAAAAAATTAATAAATAAAAAATAAAACCGATAATTTAGAAAAAAAAGTTTTTTTCGAATTTTTCGAATAAATTAGAACAAATACTGCAAAAAGCGTTTTAATTAATGTTTCAGTTATCATCATAGCAAACCTATGAGCGATTGTAAAAAATAACCTGTCATTTAACTGGTCAAATATTGTAACATTTCATATGCTGCTTGTATTTAGTTTTAATACTTCAAAATTTCTTTTTTGACTAAATGTTAACTCTCCTACTGGTATTACACAATAAAAAATAAATAGTTACAAATAAATAAATAAATAAAGAATTAGATACAATGTATGTATGTCTACTATGATTGCTTCGTCTTCCTAATTATATAGAAAGGAAAGACAGATCACAGTAAATTGTTACCATGTAACTGGGTTGTCTCGGAGGGATCAGCCGCTAACATTGTTTTCATTCCGAGTTTTATAGAGGCAAAACGTAACTTGTATTACCATTTTATTCCACAAATTTCATGAAAAAAAACCAATGATAACGTTGCCTGATAGGCACCACGGGAAGGAGATCCACACAAATCGACTATTTACGAGGTTTTATGATTATTTTTAAATAGCGCTAATGTTATCGCAGTTTTTATTGTCAAAACTATATTTCCAATATTATTTAATTTAACACTTAAATTTTGATTTTTGCTATTTTATATAATTTCAGAGCAAAATTTTTTGTTTGAGCTGATTTAATTTAGTGCTGATTTTAGTGTTAATTTAGTGGTTTAGTGCTTAAGTTGGTTAACGGTTATTGTTAAAATATAAAAATAAAAGTCAGCTCTCAAACACAAAATTTGACATTTCAACTAAAACTTATTTTCCAAATTGTCTAAAACTTAACTGCCAATTAATCGAAAACATTCTAAATGTAGAACTTGAAATAAAAGGATGCTGCTGTTTTTTTTACTTTAATTTATGAATTATATAAGATTAGTCATAATTCTAGAAACCATAAATTAAATTTTACAATTAAACTAATAATTTATTTGTAATTTTTTTTGAAAAAAATGATATCACAATAATTTTCAATAAACTATTCTGTGAATTAATGGAGAGAAATGTTTAATACTACACCACCATTACTCTCTTAATTTTGTTTGCGAAAAGTCATGTACAAATAAATCAGTGTTGGTAAAAATTACAATGTTGTTTGTAAAGTTTTACAAAAAACATTATTGTTTATAAAGCCTCTTTTTCTCATATATTCTAGTTGTCGATTTGGCCTAGTGGTTAGAGTTTAGTACTTGCATGAAAAGGTTCAATTCCCTCCGCAGACAATTTTTTTCAATTTTTTCAGAACAGTTTGTAAAATTTACAAACGAGTTTCTTGTCCCATTAGAAAGTCACGTTTTTGTAAAATATGCAAATGTTTTGGTGAAAAAAAGTGCAAACAAGGTTAAGAGTAAAGTTTACAGTATCTGACAAGTAAAATGATAGTGTATTCTTTAAAAATGTTCTGTAGTTTATGATCAGTTTTTGGAAGCAAAACATTAATCATAAACTTGTTTTGGAGTATTTGTTTTAATTATTTAAGAATTTTTTTCTAAATCCTGTTTTAAAATTTTTTTTACTTTATGTTTTAATCGTCCATTGTTGACTTCTACGACGGTCCTTCAAACCTGCACTGATTTTGTAAAATGGTGAACAAAATATAAATATATTAACTACCGTCTTACCTTGCAGAGGCTATAAGTATGTTAGTTTTTTCATAAAAAACATTGATACATGGTTCATTATTTTGTTTAAATTCATTAGGGCAGCCGTTAAAATTATCGGCATTTTGTATTTTTAAATTTTCAACATCGTCCTGAAACATATGAATGTTTAAGGCATCTAGGATGACCAGTGCACAAAAATTTAAAATTAACTCATTTTTAAAAGCTGTTTCTATCAAAAGTAATTTTTGATGGAACTTTTCTTTTCATCGTCATCGTCTCACTGTATGCAAAAAAACAGCCCTTTGTGGAAAAACAATAATACTTCTAAAATTTTAAATAGTCATTAAGATTTTGAAAAAACCAAAAAATTCAAATTGCAATTAAAAAATTTTGAGTCTGTATTAACAACTTTTTTAGTATTTTACTTTTTCATATAGTTTTCTCCAGGGGCAGAGAGCCTTTTTTTAATTCCCACCAGCATGTAAACAGTGCTGATAAAATCATAATATCTTCCTAGTTCCACTCTTTTATGAGTATTAATACTGCAATATCTAAATATAAATTTAATAACTTAACCCTTTCTGATTATTTTACGCATAAGAGCACGTCTTAAACAGTTTTAGAGCTATATTGTTTAGCGTCCGGTTTGTGGTGGTCAAAAATCTCATTTTTGAACAGAAGCTGCGTAGAATCATGATGTTACGGAAATAAGTTTTACCCAATGAGCGCTTAAAAAAATTAATTCCCAATAAACGTAGAAATCTCAAATTTTTAGCTCATCCATTTGATTTCCATGCAGCAGAACATATCGTCGTTACTACGGCAAAATGAGAACAATTTGTATAAAATACACGCAACTTTGACTCATTTTAGATTTCTAACAGCACCTTACTAACAACAGTATGAGTCACAGTCACTTGTATTTTAAAATGACAGTGGCTCACTTTTTAAATGATTAGATAACAAAACTAATATTTTACTATGCCTAGTCTATATATAGTTTAATTCTACTGTATCATCATTTCATTTTTCTATTTCTTTTTTTCTTTTTTTTTTTAACAACATCAAATTTGCGACTTAATCACCAACATAAACTATAATTCAACAAAGTAGGCTAAAACAACTTTTTAAAGGCTCAAAAAAGACGCTTATTTAGTCGGTTTTAACACTTTTCTTGAATGCATCAAAAGAATCGACGGTTATTTGAGACGGAAGTAAATTGTTGCTAAAGTATAACCACCCTATTTTGCAAAAGAAAATTTCCTTGCATTAATTCGACTTTCTTCAACGGCCGATTTAAAAGGATGACCACGAGTGGGCTGCAGGTTTACCGTCGCTAACAAAATATTTAAGCTATGTATAATTTTGAAGCTCAATTTGAAGTTCAAACTATACTCAAAAAAAATTTTTAGTACAATAGGTTCGCTCCGCCCCTCCTTGCGGATACTGTTGAACATTTGAATAAACATTGAATTCTCTGCTTTTGATAATGCGTATCGTTTAGAAGTTGTTTGGGGCGGTGGGTTACACATTTCACAAATAAAGCAGATATCAACAGCAGCATAAATAATACTTTCTCATGAAATTAGAACATCAAGCTCGTCTAAGGAGTCAGCAAGGCTTATCCAACCCGTACACAAAATATTTATACTTCATATGTTTTAATTTATGGCGATAAGTTCGCATAATATCCTATTTTGCTGTAGTAACGACGATATAAACAGTACCTCCGTTTGTTGGAGTTAACCCGTAGTAAAATTGTCACTTATGAAAAGCAGAATAGTTTAGCATTACGCGTGAACAGAAAGGGTTAAAGGTCAGTTTTTTTTTTTAGATTATGTTTTCTTAATATTTTACGATTTTGTTTTGAAATGTCGCGGCCATGATTTGCCAGTATCATCTTTAACTGCTAGAAATAAAATCACTAAAAGTGAATATTATTTTTGAAACATTACAGAATATTTTTGGGAAATATAATATAACTTGGTTTAGTATATTATTATATTCGATTAAAATTTAGCTCAAATATTATGTTGTAACAATTAATAATAAAAACTCCATTTTGACCCAATCCCTCTACATTCTTGTCCATACGCATTCAGAACAGAAACCCGTATTTTTTAACTTTCTTACTTTTAATATTATGTACATCAACTAAAAATTAAAGTTAAGATAAGTTGATGCGACTTTTTCTTTATTCTTGTGTTTTATTAGATCTAAAGGTCCTAAATAATAGAGCTATTACCTTACAATTTTTCGCAGACAAAAAATGGAAAACCAGATAAAGCGCGGCACGAATATGTGGCATCCTTAAAGAGGTTGTTCATTAACTTTTTAAGACTGCATACCTTTAAAGGATGATTTAGTTTAAAGGAATAAAGTAATTATTTTTAAATATTTTTAAATTTAATTATGATTTTTAATAAAAACACACATAATTTTACAAAACAAATATGGTTTAAAATTTTGTGTGACATAATACCTTAATGTTCCTCTGAATGCGGCATACTTTTTGGGGCAGGAGGAGTGATCCGGAAGGAGTCATATAGTTTCGGCACATGCCTAAAAATATTAGATAATAAAACCACGATTTCATTCAATTGACTAGTGTCGCAGCATATATAATACAACTATTTGACATAAATGTTATTTTGACATGTTATTAACTCTTCAAGATTGCATAAGATAAAAGAAAATCTGTTTATGTGTTATATAGTTCTGTTGAAGTAGCAATCAACAGTAAAATCAACAGTATTTTTTATCATGTAAAAAATCTAATGCTGACCTTTCTGTGGAATAACCTCAGTTTGTGAAATAATCCACATAAGAGATTTCCTACGTACTACGTAATACTGTCAATTATTCCACACTTTTTTAAATTCTAACGCCTGGACGTTTAAAACATCCACGTCTTAAATATTTCTCAATTTATGTAAAACCAGGCTTTTGTATTGGAATTTTTCTTTTCTTTTTAATATAAAGTTGGAATTTTGCTATATTTTTCAAAACTTAAAATAATTTTCTGCGCTGATCTCGTTAGGAAGCAATAAAGTGCCATAAAAATGCAAACACTTACCAAAATCTAATAAATACAATGTTCGTTGGGTATCTGCCGATCTTCCTAATGCGTAATTACTTGGTTTTATGTCTCTATGCAAATAACCTATGTTATGCATATCTTCAACAGCTTCCACGGCCTAAATATGTTGGAATGACTGAACCAATGAATAAATACTTTTATTATTTTTAGGTCTATTATTATTATTAATGATGTGTTTTAAAATTTTTCAATTATGTAGCATCTTTATGAGTTGGTAACATCAAAGAAGGACCAATAAATTTTAAAAAATTGTTTAGTTTGTCTTAAAAATGGATCATCTGAATCCTATAAAAACTACAACAATAAACAATTTATGACCGATTGATTTCACAATAGGTGTTTTAAAAATGCTTTAAAAATTACTTATATCTATGTTCTAAAAACTTAAACTCATTATTTTCAAACTTCTACATTCTAACTAAACAATTTTTTTAAACCAGCAGTAAAAGTGTGGGGTGTATAATTTTTTCACTCAATAATATAAACAAACATTAAACTAATTTTTTGTTCATTTTTTAATTGATTGAAAATGATCTCTAGACTGCTCTTTACTCACTACTCACACTTTCGTCATTTTTTATTTAAATGAAAATTTTTGACACATCATAGATAATTCGTATTAGCCACAATAGGTCATTTCCGCATTTTTTCTTCCGCAAGTTTTGACACGGTGTACGTGTAACCCACTAAGTGACAATTACAAGTATAAAAATACACCATGAATTAAAATCGTAGCACACACAGTGCAATAGAAATGTTGTACCCGTTACACGGTGGTGGAGTTACGTAAAAGTCTACTATGTCATGACATAATAAATTAAAAAAATGGCTTCAAAATATTTGGCTTTGCATATCCTGTTTAGATGTAATGATGATGGTAATTGTGCAACTGCCGCACCTATTAGAACCCCTGTTGCTCTCATCAGGTGTATAATGTGACAGCGCCAAAAAGACAAAAAACCTAAAAAATTTTATAATTTTATAATTTATTAAATAAACCAGTTACATTCTTAAAATTTAAAACGTTACTTTTTTGCTTTATTATAATCAATAGATTATTTTACCTGAATTCCTAATCGAACAGTTGTTGAGGTACTTAAAGAGCCTTGATTACTACAGCGACGGCGTTTTTCTGATAAATTTTCTCCAACCAGCCCCATAATTAAATAATTGAATTGTGGTGTTCTAAAAGTTAAAGAATATTTATTTTCAATGTATTATTGTTTTATTCAATACAAATCAAGCTTGTAAATCTATTGCTGCCTAATATTTAATGCGAAATGATAGAACTACATATAAGAAAGAAAGAAAAAGAAAGAAAGAAAGAAAGAAAGAAATAGAAAGAAAGAAATAAAGAAATAAAGAAATACAGTAAATAAAAAAATAAAAAAATAAAGAAATAAAGAAAGAAAGAAATAAAGGAAGAAAGAAATAAAGAAATAAAGAAATAATGAAATAAAAAAAGAAAGAAAGAAATAATGAAAGAAAGAAAGGAATAAAGAAATAAAGAAAAAAGAAATAAAAGAAAAAAGAAAAAAGCTGTTGTATATACTAAAGAAATACTTCTTTAGTATATACAACAGCTTTTGATAGGAAAAAGTGTCAAAAGCCTTGGAAAAATTTTAAATAAATTACATCCCCAGATTTTTTGTTTTTAAGAGTCAGAGTCCAATCATATAATACCTCTATTAGTTGCGTAACTGTTGAACTTTTGTCCTTAAAGCCATGCTGAAACTTATATAAAATTTTATGGAAAAAGGAGTAATTTTTGTCACGCAATAAGACCTCCATTGTTTTACATGAAGTAAGAGATATTGGACGGTAGTTTTCTTTTTTATTTTATAGTTTTTTATTAAAAATTAGTATAATCAATGCCAGGAGCCAATCATTAGGGAGCTTCCATGTTTCAAAAGATTTGTTAAAAATTTCTGCTAAAGGTTCTGCAAGTACTTTGGCAAGGCGTTTTAGAAAATAAGCTGGGATACAGTCAGGAGTTTTAGAAAATTTATTTGGTAATTTTTATAAAACTTTTAAAACATCTGTTGTTGAAAATTTCATATTATTAAGATTGATTTTAATTTCAGCTTCAAACTGGGGAAAATTCCCATCATCAATAGTAAAAATGGAATTGAAATATTCAGCAAATAATTCAGCTTTTTCAAAATCTTCCAATGCTAGTGTGGAGTCATTTTTGATTAATGCTGGAATAAAACTTCTAGATTTAATTTTTTTATTAACAAATTTATAAAAACTTCCTAAATTTCCTTTCTTTAGAATTTGCTCTTCAAGTGAGATTTTTTGATTTTTGAAAGCTTCTTCATATTTTTTGGTAGTTAGCCTATATTCGGCTTTAACATCTTTAAATTTTCTTTTATGCCAAAGTCTTAATTTTTTTTGCGATTTGATTGATAATGTTTTGTGGATATTTGGATTTTTCTAATATTAATGGGTTTTCTTGGCACATGTACATTAATACCATCTAGAAATTTTGACTTGAAACAATGCCATTGCTCTTCAACACTGTTTAGATTTTTAAAAAAATCATCCCAATTATAAGAAGCATACAGTTGAAAAAAGAATCATAATCTGCATTTTTAAAATCAGGTACCATAGTTAATTTATTAATATTTGTTTTATGTGGCTCAAGTGTGGCTTCAAGCTCAAACATAATTGAAGAATGGTCTAAGTTTAGAAAATTCGGGGCAATATCAGCAGAGCTTAAAATGTCTACATCTGTAGTAAAAAGCAAGTCTAAAAAGTTTTCTTTTGTGGTGGGTGATTTTATTAATTGTGTTAAGCCTAGTTTACTAAAAAAGATGCAATAGTTATGTTCATTTTGATAATTGGAAACTAGGGTAGTGCATTTAATTTCGGCACTTTTTTGTTTTTCCAATGTAACTTTTTACTGTATGGCCCGATTTTCATGTTTGATAGCTCATTTTGAAACTTTCACGATACTGCGTTGCGTCACAAAAGTTTCACTGTACGAAAGTATTTTTTTTACTTAATTAAATCAGTTTTTAAAAAAATGGAAAATTGCCAAAATTAAATATTTACATTTAATTTCGGCACTTTACAAACAATCGATTGTTTCTCAATGAAAAAATCATCATTTTCAAAAATTTAAAAGCCTATCATTATCTCCAGACAGTTTTTTTAATTTAAGCTTCTACTTGTTGTTCAACGTGTAACTGGCAAAAAAGTTCTAGCTAAAATGCCAAATGGTATCAAAATGAGCAAAATTTGGGAAAAAAATGCATTTAATTTCAGCACTTTTTAAAAGGACTATCTTAATCAAGTTTAAGTGCAGTGCTATGACCCCTACACATTTCAACGTTGTCTTTTAACTATTTACAAATACAATTTAACATCCGACCACTTAATTCAATCCGTTTTTACCTACAGCATATGAGTGCGAAATTACACTATTTTATTTTATAACGATTGCTCACCACAGACGCAACGTAAGAACCACAGGGATTTAAAATTCGAAAAATAGACTAAATTTTACCAGGACAGTTTAATTTTTAAACCAATTTATTGCGTAATCATGAAATGCCCATGTTCTAAAAACGAGTAACAAATTTATTTTTTATAAATCACATAATTTCACATGAAAATATCATAACATAACAAATAACAAGCTCACGACAGTCATCTACATATAATTAGCTCTCATTTGAGCTATCAAACGTCGTATTCCGTCCAGGATTACCAAAAATATAGTCCAAAATCAAAAATGCCCAATTGGGAAAAGTGCCGAAATTAAATGCACTACCCTATATCCATACTGTTCCATGACTTTAACCTCCCATATACCAGGGAGGTTAAAGTCCCCAGTAAGTACAACAGTATCATTGAAAGCAAGTATTAGGTTTTTCAACAATTCAAAAAATAGTTGATCCTCGTTTCTGGGAGTTTGAGGGCATCTATACAAGCAGATATATCTTAGTTTAACATTTTTGAAGACTTTATTACATGCTGTTATCTCGATTTCAACAAATTTTGAGCTAATTTCAATTTCAACTAATTGGTGTTTTTTCTTATAAGAGCTAGAACACCCCTTCCAAGATTAGATTTGCCAGGACGGTCATAACGTATAATATTGTGATTACCCATTGGATCAAGCATATTATCATTAATTTCAGCTGACAGCCAAGTTTCAGTTACAAAAATATAATCAAAAGAATAGTTTTGATAACTATAAATACTAAATAACAAAAAACATTGAAACATTTTTTTAAACGTTTATTGTAAGATAGAATAAGGTTTAGTAAGTTTTTCAACATAAAATTTTGATTTTACCTTCCACATCCTACAAATTCTACACAGTGCTTTTTCTGAGACAAGGCTCTCATTACGGCTACTTCCATTTTAAGCATTTGTACTTTTGCTATAATTCAAAATTATTTAATAAAATTAAATGGTTTTAACTTCTTAAACTGAATGTTAGATCTTTAATATAAAGCGTAATAAGGCAGTCTCAGAGTATTATCAAAAAGTTATTTGAAAAAATTTTTTAATAAATAAATTATATAATTCAGAAGTGTCACTCCAAAATACTGGTTTTATATGGAAATTTTTTAATATCTTGAAAACGGCTACTTTTTGCAAATTTTCTTTTCAAATAAAGTATATATTCATTGATAAAATTACAAAATTGTTTAGACCACCTAAAATGAAATAATACCAAAACATTTTCAAAGTTTCGTTTGGGAGATATTCCAAAAGCAAAATATATATTTTGCTGTTTGGATTTTACTATTATTATTTTTTCTCGAAAACAAAAAAAACACCAAAACAAACATTTTTTAACAGCTTGGTTTTCAAGTATTAATTTACCTAGACGTTCCACCTTTAGTGCCGCAAATTTTCCAGGCTTTTTTAAATCTTTTACTTCATATACAGCCCCAAATCCACCTTGACCCAATTTTTTTGTTACTTCAAACCGATCTTTTAGCTTATACCCTAAAGTAAAAACAAACTCAATTTTAAAACAGATTTTTTTTTAAATCGTGCATAAAGCTAATTTTTTTTGTCAATTTTGTTTTTAAAATTATTAGATTCACGTTGTTTTCTAAAGACCCTAAGATCCTAGTTAAAATGAGCGTTATTGGGTTAATATTTTGCTGCGTGAAAATCAACCCAAGCGGAAAAAACGAGGCATGGATTGAATTAGTTTCTTCTTGGTGCCGTTAAAAGCGTGAATTAACCACAAAGAAATTTTTTGGTTTTTACTCCGCGTTTATTAGATAAAATACTCATAGCTGCAAACGAGCTTTATTATTCGTCTAGAGATTTCTAATTTCTAATTTCTCAATTTTTTCAGTGATTAGAAAACAGAATTAATATTATTACTAAGCATAATCTATGCATAGATCAATTCTACTTTTTCATCATTTCATTTTTTTTTCTTTTTCTTTTTTTTCATCAACAACATCAAATCTGCGACTTAATTGCAGCCAATATAAAATACAATTCTAACAAAATATCAACAAACATAGCTATCTGAAATGACTTTAAAGGTTTAAAAAGAGCGGTTATTTAAGTCAATTTTAAAACTTTTCTCATCATGATCCAAGAATCGACAGTAACTTGAGATGGGAGTAGATTGTTCCAAGGTGTAACCACCCTATTTGCAAAAGAAAATTTCCTTGCATTAATTCGGCTATCTTCAATAGCCAATTTAAAGGAATGACCACGAGTGGGCTGCAGGTTAAGCTTAAAAAAAATCATTGGCTTGCAAATTGTTTAAGCTATGTATAATTTTAAAGCACTCATATAAATCAATTTTGTCTCTTCGGTCCTTTAGGATATTTTTTCGCTCTTCCCGTTGAAAATTAGTAATTTTTATAAAAAGGTAAGGAATTATAATTTAAACCAAAAAAATAACCACAAGAGAATGTGTATTACTGAATGAAGTTACTTAATATGTAATTCAGTAAGGAAAAAAAGTGTCACACAAGTACCCCAGTACCTAATGCGTAACTTAGAAAAAAAACTGGTCATTTTTCACATGAACAGAGGTTCAACTACGGGCAATAGAGCATATTCGAGAATAAAATTCAGGTGAGGGGGCAATTTAGCATTTACGTGCAAAAAATCAGCTCCAAATATTTACCACAGGAAAAAATTTTTGGGGGACCCCAAAAAAAAAAAAAAAAAAACAAAAAAAAGGTAAGCAAATTAAGCTTATTAGTATGAAATTCAGGTATGTTTAGCAAAAGTTTTTAGGTTTTTAATATCAAAAAAATATGGGTAATATTTTAGTAATGTAAAATGTTTAGGTTTTTAATTGGCTAAAAAAATATTAAAGGTTTTGTTGATTTCGATGACGCCATCAACAACGGTTAACCGCGCAGTGACTTAACCCATTTAATATAAGGGAAAGAGCGCTCCGCGCTCTTGCCTGATTAACTCTGCTATGATTTCGAATATAAAGAACTTCGCATTTATGATCTGATAATTGCAATTGCCAGTCTTGTGACCAGCTGTGTATTCTATCTAAATCTTTTTGAAGTTTTAAAGTTTGAATGTGGTAATCTTTAGATAAAGATTTTGCAAACAACTATATCATCTGCAAAGAGTCTAATTTGTGAGTACTTAACACAATCAACAATATCATTAATATAAATAAAAAGAAATGGACCCAAAACAGAACCCTGAGGAACTGAACTTTTTACAGGAAATGATTTATATTGTAGATTGCAGTAGATTGCATAGAGACAGCTGTATTATTCGCCAAAGCTGCATAGAAATTAATTATTCGCCTACTACCCTATATTCAATTCACGCAACGATTTAACCGTGTAAACCATTTCAATCTTTTCCAACCATTGGTCCTCACGCGCCGAGGAAAACGAGCTTGTGCGATTATAAAAGTTATGGGAGTGCTAAAATTATTTTAACACTGAAAGAATGTAAACGCATTCCCGATTTTACCGCGGAAGAAAAGTTGGACCAGTGCCGGACACGGTCTCTGCTACTATTACGCTGATTAGTCGATTTAGTTCACAAAAAACAATTCTGAGCGATTATTGACGTTGACAAAAAGGTGAGAGTCGCAACTACCACAATTTTAACTATAGCAGAAAGTAATTACATAGCGTCGTGCTTATGATATCTTATTGGATATTTTTTTTTTGCTTTTAACACTGAACAACGTTTTTTCAGCGTGTCTCAGCGTTAAATTTAATTTATAATAATGTTGTTTTGGCTGATAAATTAAAAAAAAATATAATTTATTTTGTGGGATATAGATATTTGAAAAACGCTATAAAAGAACGAAATTAATAAACCTCGTAATTTATGATATTTTTGATTTTTTTTCAGCCTGAACTTGATGCATGTTTTGAAAAAAAAACCGTGTATAATGAATTGAAAATTAAAAACTGCGTTTTTTGCTATTCAATTTTTAATTATATACACTCTTGTAATAACTTTAACGCTGAATTTCTATAAATTTTTAAGTTTCAGAAATTACCCTTGTCTAAGTGTGTCGACGAAACGGAAGAACTTGACATTAATATAAAAACCCAACCGCACCACTACCAGTAAAGTAAAAAAATGTCCTTTTTTCTGTTTTATTCTTTGAGTATTTTTAATGACTCTGCTTTTTTTATGACGGGGCGAATTGGCCCTGCGGCGCCCTGCCAGACCTATGGTTGAATTACCTATAGCAGACCTCGTAAATTAGTATGCAGACATGAGAGGACCAATTAAAATTGTGCGGCTATGACGTTTTTTTTTAAATAAGTAAGAACGCAGAACTTTTTTTAATTCCACCTTTTCACAAAATATACAAAAATTAACCAACTAAGCCCTTAAAAAATTTGCATTAGAGTTCTAAATTGAGTATCAAATCAAATCATTTATTTTTTTAGCAAACACAGAAAGAAAAGAAAAAGTTACACATAGTATTACAATCAAAAGATCACACAAGAATGATCACAGCATGAAATAAACTAAAAAACAAATTTAGAAAAACAAACAGTAAACACCGAGAGAAAGAGTAACAGGAAGAGAAAAAAGTGAAAAAGAAAATAATCAAAAGAATTAAGTAAAATAAATAATACTTTATTTGATAGATAGACGACTTGTAAATTGTGCGATCCAATTGCAACACAGGTTTATTAGTAAGAAGAAAATTTATTTTGTTAAAAAAATGGCTCAGAGGGCCAATGCCTTAGAAAAAAACATCAGCACGAACACTGAGCACAGAAAAAAACAACAAATTTTATAAATTAACCAAATTGTATGAAATCAATTGCATGTCTAAATTGTTTAACAGATTTTACAGAAACTTGGGAGGAGCTTAATTTATTCCAGTTGGAAATAGCTCGGTTTGGAAAACCAAATTTTCTGGCATCAATTCTACTGTCTACGATTTGAAGTTTAAAAGGATGTCCTCTGGTAGGATTTAAATTAAAAGAAAAAAAATTCATCTGACGGAAGGCACGTTTTGTTATTGATAATTTTATAAATTTCACATAACTCTATTTTGGCTCTGCGTTCAGAAAGTTTTTCAAGTTTTAAAAAAACTAACCTATCTTCATAACTAGAGCAGTTTAGACCAAAACACTTAAAGACTCTTCTAGTATAATATTTTTGCACTTTTTCAATTAGTTCAATATCTTTTTTTTGATAAGGGTTCCACACAACACATCCATATTCAACAATTGGTGACATAGGCTTTATAAGCTCTTACTAAATTATGGATTGATTTGGATTTAAAACTTCTAAATATTAGAGCTGAGCGCTGCAATGCTTTATTTGCAGTTCTTTTGCAATGATAAGAAAACTTTAGATTTTGAGACATATAAATACCTAGGTCACAAACAATTTTTGCATTTTTTAAATTTTGGTTATTAATAAAATAATTATTATTTTTAATTTCTGTTATTGATCCAATATGAAAAGTTTCACATTTATTTTCAGCTAGCTTAAGCTGCCATACTTTTGCTTATTCTGCCACCTTGTCAAGGTCTTTTTGTAAAAGAATTGAATGATGCTTCATATTATCTGTGTCATTTGAAAAAAATTTTTGTAAATCTTTGCATCATCTGCAAATAATTTAACACAAGAATTTTCTACCTGATTAACAAGATCATTTATATATATCAAAAACAACAAAAGCCCCAGCACTGATCCTTGAGGAACAGAGCAAACATTTGTACTGATTAGAAACAGAATTGTTAACTACCACTTTTAAAAATCTGTTTGATAGAAGAGCCCTAATCCAGTTTAAGAAATTACCACGGACTCCATATTTTTCAAGCTTGTATAACAGTTTTTGATGGGAAACAGTGTCAAAAATCTTGGCAAAGTCCAAATAAACTACATCAATAGATTTTTTTGTTTTTTAACTCATTAGCCCAATCATTTAGAGATTCTAATAGCTGCGTGACTGTGGATTTTTATCCCTAAAACCATGTTGATACCTAGACAAGAGTTTTTGGAAAAAGGAGAAAAGTTTATCACGCACTATAGTTTCCATTGTTTTACATGAATATGAAGTTAAAGAAACTGGTCTCTAGTTGTCAGCTTTTGATTTAAAATTTTTTTCTTAAAAATAGGAATTACTAAAGCTATTAGCCAGTCACAAGGAAGTTTTCCTGTTTAAAATGATTTATTAAACATTTTAGCTAATGGTTCAGCAAAGACTTTTGCTAGACGTTTCAAAAATACGCAGGGATGCAGTCAGGAGTTTTAGAAATTTTTTTAGGCAGATTTGTTAATACTTTTAAAACATCTTTTGTTGTAAATTCTAAATTATTTAAAACTTCTGTTGTTTCTCGAGAAAAATGGGGGAATTTTCCATCATCTTAGGTAAAAACTGAGCTAAAATATTCAGCAAACATTTCAGCATTTTCAAGATCATCTAGAGCATAAGTGGAATCACTTTTCAACAAAGGTGGAATAAAACTTCTTGTTTTTATTTTTTTGTTAACAAACTTATAGAAACTTTGAATATCCCCTTGTTTTAGTGTTTCTTCTTTCAAAAAATGTTATGTTTCTTTACTGCTTTAATATAATCTTTACTTATTTTTTTATATTCTTCCTTGAATTTTTTTAGTTCGTTTATGCCAAAGTCTTAGCTTTTTTCTTTGAAGTTTTAATATGTTGGTGAAAACACTTTACTTGGAACATGTTTATTAATTGCTTCCAGTAGTTTTAATTTGAAACATTGCCATTGCTCTTCCACACTGTTACGATTTTTAAAAACTTTATCCCAGTTGAAAGAGTATCAGTTGTACAATTAGGGTATCTGACTTAATTTCGGCCGGGCCTTAATTTCGGCCACCAATTTAGGGTGTTGCAAAATTGGCTTATTGTTAAAACACAAAAGATAGCACAAAAGTAATTGGATCAATGTTGAATGAAGTGTTTTAGCAAAACAATTTTATTTGTGTTATTCTGCATTATTAACATTTTCGTACAAAAAGTGATTTTTTTGTGGTTTCCTAGATTTTTACTTTGTGTTTAAACTGCATAAAATTTAGAACGAAGTACTATATAACTTTAAAATAACTTCTATTTAAAGCTTAAAATTGTTTATTTTTCATATTTTTGATATGTTCTTCAAAATCACTTTGCAATGCATCTAACTAACTGCGCATTTTCGGATTCCGTTAATTTCGGCCACTTTAAAATTCACATGAAAGAACCTGTTTAACACGATTTGCATCATCATGTGTACGGGTGAGGTCACATAACACATAATTTCCTAGGTTGTATTAAATTATGAATAGACCGGAAGAAACATAGTATAGAAACACATTAAAAAAGTCAGGTTATTTTTTTGGCGGAGGGATGCAGTCAATTACGTAGTAGTAAACATCTGTGCGGGCTGGAGTAATCCAACTCCAAACTGATTAAAGGTAAACCCAACGTGGCTGCAACAGTTGTTCGTTGGATTAAAAAATGCCCCCCATTAAATAACCATTCAAATCACGAGAATCTGACGTCACTTTATCAGCCAATTAGATTTGATTTAATATGAAGTATTTGTTTGATAAAATGACGTCAGATTCTCGTAAATAGACTTGTTACTTAATAGGGGGCATTTTTTTATCCAACAAACAACTGTTGCAGCCACGTTGGGTTTACCTTTAGGTTTGAACTATAAATAAAGCGGTATAAGAATTTTTCAAAGATTATTGAAATGCAGTAAAAAAAACTCAGGTTATTTTCTCGGCGGAGGAATGCAGTCCGATATGAAACATCAAGGCTAGGCAAGGATTGGTGTGGAATTATACCACTCCTTAACTTTTTTAACGTCTTGTTTACCCTTAAAGTTGATATTTTGGGTTCTGTAATCGTTTTTTGTGTTTTAGGCTTTTGTTTTTTGTTTTTTTAAACCTAAAAGGTGGCCGAAATTAAGGCGGATTTTGTATTTTTGTTATTTTTAGGTTAAAAATATTTTTAAAAAAATCAATAGAGTGGAATAAAATTTTTACTAGGCTTTCTTTAAAGTTGGCTGGCTGTAACAAAAGCCATTTTATGTTAAAATATTCTTTCACACCTAAATAAAATCAACAAAAAACATGTGTTTTTAAAACTTGTGTTTTTTAAGTTTTTCACATAATTATTTAAAGTCTTGCTAATAGCTATAAAAGTTTACAAACGGAAAAAATTAAGTTATATCTACCAAGAAAAATACCTAAAGATAAATTTGCAATCTTTAAAAATATTTATCGTTCGTTTTAGCAATAGTTATAGCCAGTTTTTTCTAGGTGGCCGTAGTTAATGGCACGCGCATACACTTCGGCCACTATAAAACAAAAGTTTAAACCTCCCCTGATTTTTAAGTGTAACAGAAATTTGTTAATTTTCCATTGGAATAACAAAAATTGCTGTCGTTTTATTTTTAGACCAAATTCTGGCTCGATTAGAAGAGCCAGAAAAAAATTATCCAAAAAAATAAAAAGGTGGACGAAATTAAGTCAGTTATCCTATGTCCTATAAACCCATAAATCAAGAATTTGTTTTTCTTAGAATTTTGTTATTTGACATGTGCAAACTAAATTGATAAGAAATAACATGCAATACATTCCCTAAAACGCCTATGAAAGAATCTGTTTTTCTTATATTTTTTGTTAGTTGACATGTGCAAACTAATTTGAAAAGAAATAGCATTCAATATATCACCTATAAAGTCACGCAAGAATATTTTTTTTACATTTTGTTGTTAGTTGATAAGTGCAACCTAGCTTGAGAAAAAAATAACATTCGTGTATTATGTTCTATAAAACCAATACAAGAATATGTTTTTCATGCGTTTTTTTTTTGACACGTACAAACTAACCTGAGAAGAAATAACAATTTTTTCGATTTAGAAAACATATTTTTGCTAGCACCAAAAATACCTTGCATTAATGCTTTGATTTTTGTAAAATTTCGTTTTAGATATAATCAAATTTTGCTTTTCTCTTCCTCCTTGAAGCTTTTTAGTGATACCATTTAAAATAATTGGACTGATAATGCCACATTGATTAGCGTCTTAACGTGCTCGTAGGTTTTTATTCAATCAAATTACAATTAGCATTTTAATTATTCAATCCATCTAAATCCGGAAAGAAATAAAAGTCCTATTAGGGCTTCCTGCTGTGAGTTATTCAAAAAAACAGCCTGTTTGTCTGTTTTTTTTACCAGACAAAAGAAAAACATAATTTAATAAAACATATGATTTGTACTTCTTTTATATGATAGAAAGCTATGCTTGAGACTTGGTAAAGCCGCCATTAGCATTAACTTAATATCTAAATAAAAATGATTTCGAGACAATTTTAACGTAAACTCATTTTTATTATTCTTCCAAACAGTTTTCTATATTGCAAGCAGTCTACCTCGTCAAACAATTTTAAACCCGATTTGTGCTTTTTTAAGAGTGTACAAAGGATAAAATCAATCTGATGTGTTTAGGCCGATCAAAGAGTTTTTCTTAACTTAAAAACCTTGTATGTTTTGTAAAATTAACGGAAAATTCAAGATTAATAAAAAAATAATAAATCATCTTAAACCAAATGACTGTTTCAACTAAATGTAATTTATTTTAGTAAGTACTTACGCGATGACTAAAAAACTTTAGCTTTTAAAAATAATTTTACATGATTAAAAAGCTTAAACAACTTTGGATTGTGTTAATCTCTTAAAATATACGTTGCATTACAATATTGAAAAACAATTATAAAACAAAATATCATTTAAATTTTCAATAACTAAAAACATTCACCTATTTTGAAATTTAGTGTGATGCGCCATTCGTTCAATGATTCGACTCTGAAAAGAAAAATTACGTTTTCGAGGAGAAATTTTTAGGATAACTCTGATCCTGAAGATTGGGGATTTTTGACGATTCAAAGAGTTTTATGTAGTATAACTCGGAAGAGTGAGTAACATCTAAAAAAGAGTTGAAGAGTAAAATATCGTTGGACGTGTTCAAAAAAATTAGTATCTTTTAGCAAAGATAGAGATTGTGATGTATTTAGGAAAATCCGGGGGTCACCTGGGGTTCACCGCTCCTTCGATCCATGTCTTTAGGGGTATATGGAGCTTCAAATGTGGTTGCAATTCTTATTTGTCCGTCCATTGTTATTGGACATAATGACGCGTCGGCTAGCGGGTATTTCAACAGCTCCCGTTATGATTATGTTTCAAAAAAAATGACGCCTTATAAACGCAAGTTTTAATGTAATGCTGGCAGATAATGGTGTAACACAGGTTGTCATTCAATGAAATACTAAGGCTAGAAATTAGAGGTTAAAGTCTTCCATAACCTATTTTTAGGTGAAACAAAAAGCTAAAACAATCAAAATCCATAAATGTTAGACACTAAATTTTGATTGATTCAAAACAAGAGGGGCCCACACTCCCTCAAAATAGCAAAATATGCGGCGGGCGACTTTTTGTTTTTGCCATAACTTGATAATGAAACAACCAAAACATAAAAAAGCATATTATTTTACTCAGAAAAATAACAAAAATTTTTTAAAAACTTAAATTTTCAATTTTTTGGCTCGTTGCCAATTTTATGTTGAATTGAACTTAAAATTTAGATATGCCAAAAACTTTCCCTCGTATATTTGCTTGTATCTTTGTTAATAATATAGCTAACGCGCCATAAATAGTACGAGGTTGTTCGCTGTTAGTAGGCGGTTCTAACGGTATGCAATTATATAAGGTATTACGTTCCTGTCGTTCGGGATTGTGAGTTGAATTTACACATGCAAAAAACAATGCTTTTTATGCTGTGAAAAAATAACTTTTTTTAAAACACAAGTAGCCCGTGTCAGCCATACGGCTAATAAATAATTTTTCCCGCATTTTTATATTCATTTACTAATTTTTTTTTTCAAAATTCAACCCTTTTATGCCATTCCCGTGACTGTAAGCTTTACAGTGATACCTCAGTTACCCACTCTAATTTTAGTTGGGGAGAAGGGTATTTCCCTTTTTTGGTAAAAATATGTTGTGCAGCATAAAGATTTCCGTGTTAATTTTTTACTAATTTCAATCACCTCATGATGCTTCCTGAACTATAAGATTTCCCATAATATCTCATTTATCCTAATTTTTTCTGTGGTTGGGGTAGATGGTTCTTCCATCTTTGGTAAAAATATGTTGTCCAATATAAAGATGTCCATGTTATTTTTTTAAAATTTTAACCCAGTTATGACATTTTCCAGACAGTAAGCTTTGCAATGATACCTCATTTAGCCCAATCCGTTTTGTGGTTGAGGAGAAGGGTCCTTCCTTTTGGTGAAAATGCGTTGTCCAGCATAAAGACGTCCTTGTTATTTATTTTTTTGAAAAATTCAACCCTTTTATGACATTCCTTGAAATTCAAGCTTTGCAATGATATCTTATTTAGCCCAATCTTTTTTGTGGTTAAGGAGAAAGGTCATTCCTCCTTTTAGTAAAAAAACGTTGTCCAGCATAAAGATGTCCATGTTCATTTTTCAAAAAACATGATATTCTGGCTTCACATTGGCGAAATACTCTTACACATAAGTTTGAGCCAATTTGAAGATAAAAATTTTTTCAACTTTCAAAGTCCATAGGGCCCTGTTTTTGTGAAAATGTGTTGTCCAACCAAAAGATGTCCATGCATTTTTTTTAATTTTAACCCCTTAATGACATTCCTCTGTTTGTAAGCTTTGCAATTATATCTCATTTAGCCCAATCCTTTTGCCGGTTGGGGAGGAAGATCGTTCTTCTTTTTAGTGAAAAAACGTTGTATAGCATTAAGATGTCCACGTTAATCTTACCAAAAAACATGACATTTTGGTTTTAAATTGGATAATATTCTTATCAATAAGTTCGAGTCAATTCAAAAACAAAAAAATTTCACTTTCCAAAATCCATAGGTTTCCCCTTTTTGTGAAAATACTTTGTCCAGGATAAAAAGATGTCCATGCAAATTTTTTCTAAATTTCAACCTCTTTATGACGTTTTCCGAACTGTAAGCTTTGCAATAATATTTCATTTAGCCCAATCCCTTTTGTGGTTGGTGAGCAAGGTGATTCCTTTCTTTAATGAAAAAAACGTTGTCCAGTTTAAAGATGTACATGTTCATTTTTCCAAAAATCATGATATTCTGGCTTTACATTGCCTAATTCCTCTTTCCAATAAGTTTGAGCCAATTCTGAGTCAAAAAATGTTTAAGTTCCAAAATCCATAGGGTGGTTCCAAAACCGTTTGGTGAAAACGCGTTGTCCAGTATAAAGATGTCCATGTAAGTTGTTTTAAAATTTCAACCCCTTTACAACATTCCCTGGGGTATAAGCTTTCCAACGTTACCTCATTCACCTTAATCCGTTGGGTGGTTAGGGAGGAGTTAGGGAACACACAGACTCACAGACTCACAGACACACACACACAGACATTACTTCTATTTATATATAGATTATTACTTAAGCTGTAGAAGTGCTAAAAACTATTTCTATATATTAAAAAAACAGAAATCGCCTGGGCTTTAATATAAAATTATTATTAAAGGTTTTTTTTAATTTTTTAATAATGTATAAAAGTATGAAACTGCTAGAAATTTTTCTGAAAATATCACCATTTTAAAGTGTTCAAAAATACTCAAATAGTTTAAAGCGACCATGCAAAGCGGGGCATTTTTGATTTGTATTACTTTTCTGTTTGTAACGCCGTATTGAACGTTAGCCTGCGTTGAAAAAAAACCCCAGTGAACATTTTCTCTAAAAACACCCATAGTAAATTTGGAAAATTCTCAAAAAACACCTGTTTTGTTTTGGAGCATTGTAACAGGTATTATATTCCAAACTAATTCAATTTTACTCATTTTTAACCATATTGGTCCGAAATTGTTAAAAAATGTTGAAATAACGCTATTTTTTAAGTTCAATAACGTTTTTTCGCCCATGATTATTTCGTAAAAATTTCACTTTTCTTCAAAATTTCAAATTTTATGCATTTGCATTATTTGCACTTCGCATAGTCAAAAACAACTAAAAACTTTAAAAAATTACTTATACTACTACAACAACATTGTTTTTAAACAAAAATGTTTAATAATCAACGATAATCTAACTTTAGAATACATGTATTCTGCACTCGGCTAATGAAAACCAGCATTTTTCTCAAAAAAATCGAAGTAAATTTTAAGGATAGTTGTATCAGTTTTAAAGCTTTTCTTAACAAATAAACATACAATTTCTCAGTATTTATAGATATAAATTATAAGCATGTTTTAAGTTTTTTTATTATTTTTATTATTTTATTTTTATATGTTTTTTAAGTTTATAAGCATGTTTTTTCATGAACAAGTTTTAAGCCAAAGCCCAGCTCAAAATAGTATTTTTTGGGTAGCTTGGACAAATGTTTATAATATATGAGAAAAAAATGCAAATAAAGAGCCAAGTTTTTTGGATTTTTCACTTTTTGTGCAATTATTTAAGTTTTTTTGGGAGAATTTTTGAAAATAAAAAAAAAATGTAAAAATGGATCATATTTCATGTCTTAAATCAAAGCTCAGAGCAAATCGGCGTGTATTATGCAGCTTAGACTAATTTAGTTCACATGTTAGAAAAAAACGAAAATAAAAAAATATGTTTTTGAGATATTTTACTTTTTATGCCATTTGTCGATGTTTTTGATTACGATTTTTCGCCTAGGTTTGAAATGCGCAAGAAATTGTAATTTTTGTTATAAGCCAAAAATACCGTCAAAAACAATACAAATGTATATAAAAACATGCTTATAATTTATACCTAAATATATTAAGAAATTGTATGTTATTAAAAAATTTTTAAAAAAAACCTTTAATATTAATTTTATGTTAAAACCCAGGCGATTACTGTTTTTTTTTATATATAGAAATAGTTTTTAGCACTTCTACAGCTTTAAAAAGTAATAACGCTTTAAAAAGCCTTTTTTCACAGCATAAAAAGCATTGTTTTCGTATGCCTAAATTCAACTCAAAATCCCGAACGACAGGAACGTAATACCATATATAATTGCATACCGTTAGAACCGCCTACTAATAGCAAAAATATATAATAAAGGAAAAATGAGACACTTAGAACAAACTGCTTGTAAAAAACGGTCCCGTTTAAATGGGACCTGGTACCATTTAAATGGAACCTTTGGATTTTGGTCCTATTTAAATGGGATCTCATTTAAATAAGTCCCATTTAAATGGGATCCCATTTAAATGGGATCCCATTTAAAATAGGTCCCATTTAAATGGGACTTATTTAATGCGGATCCCGATTTAAATGGGACCTAATTAAATGGGATCCCATTTAAAATGGGATCCCATTTAAATGGGACCTAATTCACATATGGGATCCCATTTAAATGGTGATCCCATTTAAATGGGATCCCATTTAAATAAGTCCCATTTAAATGGGACCTATTTAAATGAGATCCCATTTAAATGGGCCCAAAATCGAAAAGTCCCATTTAAGTGGGACCAGGTTCCATTTAAATGGGACCTTTTTTTACAAGCAGTTTGTTCTAAGTGTCTCATTTTTCCTTTATTATATATTTTTGCTAATAGCGAACAACCTCGTACTATTTATGACGCGTTAGCTATATTATTAACAAAGATACAAGCAGATGTACGAGAGAAAGTTTTTGGCATATTTAAATTTTAAGTTCTATTCAACATAAAATTGGCACCGAGCCAAAAAAGAGAAAATATAAGTTTTTTTAAAAAATTTTATTTTTTTTGAGTAAAATGATATGCTTTTTGATGTTTTGGTTGTTTCTTTACCAAGTTATTGCAAAAACAAAAAGTGGGCCGCCGCATATTTTGCTATATTGAGGAAGTTTGGAATTAACATTCATGCCACTTCTCATCTATGTTGAATTTTTTTTCTGTAATTTATTTCCATGGGATGCTTAAAATAAAAAATTTAATAAAAACTGTCCTATATGCACAGTTTTCCGGAGCGCTTTAGCTTGGTATAAACTTCGGAGCTGCTAACTGCGGTGCTCCGATTTCTAGCGTTTTATAACTTAATTTACTTAAGTCTTAAAGCCGAATGTCCCATAATATCTTTCAAAATTTCTTTGTAAACCAAAAATTTTTCAAAACATATTAGAAACACGAAGCGCTAAATAATTTAACGTATATTTTTTAAAATAATTGTGCCTAAACTGAAATATTCCGGCATTTCATAACTTAATTTATTTAAGACTTAAAGCCGAATGTCCCATAATATCTTTCAAAATTTTTTTGTAAACCAAAAATTTTTCAAAACATATTAGAAACACGAAGCGCTAAATAATTTAACGTATATTTTTTAAAATAATTGTGCCTAAACTGAAATATCATCTGGATCTAAAATCGCCAAATCTAACAAGCCTGTTTTTTGCTTAGAATCCGTATATAGGACATTAATTTGAAATAATAGTTTTTTGTTTTTTTTAAATAAGTAAATTCAACTTAAATTAATGTTCCAAAGAGCGCTAAATTTATAATAATACCTTAATGAGACCACGTAAAATAGCAAGAAAGCAACCCCAACCAAACAAAAAAAAACAAAAAAAAAAAAGCTTTAAATTCGTAAAGACTCACATTAATCTGAAATTATCCGATAAATTCTTATTTAGCGTTTTATTTTAAAATTTGTTTGAAATATCAACAGAAAAACTAATAGAAACATTGCTAAAATGGAACAGTCATATCATGCTATTTTTTTAAATTGCAAAAAAATCACAATATCGATATTTTTCATTTTACTATATTATCTGTTTGTAGTTAAGCCGCTGTAGATTTTTTTATATCGTCGTTACTTTGAGACAATGAGTCAGAAGCGTCATAAAATACTCTTAACTGTGACTCTTTTTATTTTTTACACACAAATAGTATCAAAAATATGAGTCACAGCTACGTTAGTTTTTCTGTGATTGTGACTCTTTGTGTCAGAATTTGTCACTTTCAGAAGCATTATTTCAGGTTTAATTACATTGTTACCTTGTTAACGAGCAAAGTTTTTTGCATAAAATCTGCAAACAATAATAAATTAAAATAATTACACACTTTTTTCTGAGAATATTAAGAAAATTAGCATTTCGTTTTAGCAATAGTTTTTTCAAAATTTTTTTCCAAGAATTAGAAAAATAAACCACTGAACTATAATAAATTGCGAAATAACTTTAATTTACGACATTTGAGCATAAATTTAAGTCAAACGTGAACAAATAATAAGTAATTTACAATTTAAGAAAACTTTTTTGTTTTAATGCCTGTCCGTTTATTTCAAATAATTAGAAATAAATTCCTTGCATATTGTTTAAAAATAGAAATTGTTTATTTATGGACTGAAATTAATAAAGACTTGCATTTTCAGAGTATTATCACAAGTCCATCGTGGTTTAAATTTTTTTTTCAGAAAAAGGTTTTAAGAGAGATTTTGCAAAAAAATATTTATTTTTTTGATATCATATGATTTTCGATGGCATTCGAGTTTAGCAGTTTTCCCCTAATTATGTTTCATATCTTTTTTTATTATTTCTTCATTTACAACAATTGCAAAGATAATGCAAAAACAAGTATAAATTGCGATTATTTCTGTACACATAGACAGAACATAAAACAATTAATATAAATTCAAATAAAAATAAAACAATTAGAACTTACTTTTTTAGTTTAAGTATGTTTTAGTCATTTCAAATAATTAACAATAAACTGCTTGGCGGTTCATTGAAATAAAAAATTTTAAATTTTTTATGGACCGAAATCGATTAAAAATTTGCTGTTTTAAAGTTTTATCAAAAATTTAGCGCAGTTTGGAATACGCTAAGATATTTTAAAATAAAGTGTTAAAGGGTTTCGGCAAAAAGCTTTCTCTTTTAAATTTAAGTTTAACGAAACTTTTATGCATACTCTTCAAAAAAATTTACAGCTATTGCTGACTTTTAGAAAGTTTTAAAAGTACACAAATTTATTTGATTCGAAGTCTGTTCAAAAATTTTTGAGACTGTGAAAATTTTTTTCATATTAAAAAATAGACTGAGCATATTTTTACAGTTGATTCATAAAAATGTTTAATTTATGAAATAATTGCTATACATTGATCAATTTATTGTTCAAACTAACCATATACGGTTAGCGATATATGCTCACCTGAATTTTTCTGTCTCAATCATTTTTAAACAGACTATCATAAACCGCTCGTGCACATTGAAAGTCCGACAGCCAAGAGGATTTTTCTTCAGTTGATTTGTATATAAAATCCGGATTTGTTTTTATTTTTGCGAAAAAAGTTTTACTAATTTAGGCAATGTAATCCCGATATCCATTAAAATGAATGCGAAATCCGACCTTGAAGCTTGCTCAACTATTTTATAATTGAAGTGTTAAATTGCTATTCTATGGTTGAAGTGTTAAAATTGTTAAAATGAATGCAAATTACGACCATTGCAACTCCCTGAACTATTCTATGATTGAAGTGTCCGATTTCCTGATGGCCAATCTGGGCGCCCGCTGTATGAAATCGTCTTTCGTCATACCCACTACAATAATCTACGCCATTATTTTCGTGCTGGGACTCTTCGGGAATTTGGCCACGGTGCTGGTGATTTATTTTCAGAAATCCATGCGAAAACCGACCAATTACTACATCATCAGCCTGGCGATGTCAGATCTATTTTTACTGACTTTCGGTAAGGATTTTATTGATTTATTTGTTTAATTCGCATAATTCAAAAATGCAATGCAGTTTTTTCCTTAAAAATGTCGTGAGTTATTTTCGGCATTTTGAAAAACAAAATAAGAGAGGTTAATTATAGTGTAGCTAGGAGGAAAATAGGTGTCGCGACAATTGACCCCCCACCAAATTGACCCCCAGCGCTCTTTTAGGCTGTTAGGCTTAGGTTTGGGGCTAATTTTAGTTTTATGTTAAAGCTTTGCTTTAGGCTGAAGTGGGGGCTTAGGCTTAGGCTTCGGCTTAGGCTCAGGGGGCTTAGGCGGGGGGCTTAAGCTTAGGGAGCTTAGGCGGGGGGCTTAGGCGGAGGCTTAGGCGTGGGGAGGGTTTAGGCTGGGGCTTAGGCGGGTGGGCAGAGGCGCAGGGCATGGGGGAAGGTTTATGCCGAGGCTTTAATTTAAAGGCCTTAGGACAAGCCTAAAACAGTGCTGGGGGTCAATTTGGTCGGGTGTCAATTGTCGTAGAACCGGAAAATATTGTCAAACATCAAAATACAAATGATTTCAACTCTTTTAACTCAACTTCAACTCTTTTCTTTTAACTTAAAAGAGACATAGCATAATTTTACAAAATCTCAATCACACAAATTTTATTTCAAACATACAAAATATACCGTATATTCTATTCTAAAATCATCAGGATTTTAAATAATGCTACTTGTACTGCAAAAACCTTGTTTCTTTAAAGTTTTTTATTGCATGGTTGTGTAGATTTTTCAGTCTTTGGTGAATTTAATGTTATCTTAACTCGTTTATAGTTCTTGAAATCTATTTCAAAACCAAAACTCCGGACTTCATAGGCAAAAAGTTAAAAACAGTAGTCACAAGGTAATTTTAGAAAGGCTATGGATTCGCCTTAGGACTTTTACATTTGGACGTTTTGATTTCGAGCTACGCGTTAATAAAAATTTTTAACAGGAATTTGACACAGCTGTGAACGATTTTGCACTGTGCTTAAGACTGGATTTTAAGAAGCGTTTATATAAATTTTCAAAAAGACGAACCTCCGAAAGTTCTGGAAAAATCCAGAATTTTCGAATTGTCTAAAAAAATTTTTTAAATTTATTCAAATTGTGTATTTTTAATTTAAAAAAACTAAACGACTACTTCGCATTTTAAAACGCCTACTTCCTACTAAAGGCAAAAATATATAATAAAGGAAAAATGAGACACTTAGAACAAACTGCTTGTAAAAAACGGTCCCATTTAAATGGGACCTTTGGATTTTGGTCCCATTTAAATGGGATCCCATTTAAATAAGTCCCATTTAAATGGGATCCCATTTAAATGGGACCTAATTAAATGGGATCCCATTTAAATGGGACCTATCTAAATGGGACCTATTTAAATGGGATCCCATTTAAATGGGATTTAAATGGGATCCCATTGAAATGGGACCAAAATCGAAAAGTCCCATTTAAATGGGACCTTTTTTTACAAGCAGTTTGTTTTAAGTGTCCCATTTTTCCTTTATTATATATTTTTGCTAAAGGTAAACCCAACGTGGCTGCAACAGTTGTTCCTTGGATTAAAAAATGCCCCATTAAGTAACCATTCAAATCACGAGAATCTGAAGTCACTTTATCAACCAATTAGATTTGATTTAATACCGATTGTTTGCTTGATAAAGTGACGTCAGATTCTCGTGATTTGAGTGTTTACTTAGTGGGATGGGAAGAATTTTTTAATTCAACAAACAACTGTTGCAGCCACGTTTGGTTTACCTTGAGTTAGCTCGTACTTTCCATTTATTAACCGCCTGCTAGCTAGCCTGTTTTTCTCCTAAACTGTTAATATCAATGGTAAATATAAAGACAATTAACAGTAAAATATTTATGCAAATTACGCCTGTTGGTGACGAAATACAACTACTTATTATTTTCTCAAGTTTCTAAAATTTGCTCTTAACTTCAAGTTCCGAACTGAGGGTTCCAAACACTCTCTACCTTCGAAAGCATTTAAAAATTTAGGGTCGTTGTAGCCGATGAACTTAGAGCTGGAACTTGGAGCCGAAAATTGAGAACTTTAATCCGAAAGTGGAAAGCTTGGAGCCGGAAATAGGGAACTTGGAACCTATGAAAACCCCGTACCTTCAAAATAATATTTTATGGCCGCAGAAGCTGAGGGCACTTAGAGCTGAAACTCGAAGCCGAAAATTGGGAAGTTGAAGTCGAAGAAGTGAATTCACTAAAACGTATCTTTGAAGGTGCGGTGCGGAGTCAAAGTTTTTGTTTTCGATATTGATGATTTTTATAAAAAATTTTACCCCTGGCCTGAATAGCCCAAGCCCACAAAAAGTTTGACTCCGCACCGCACCTTTAAGCTAAATCAAAGCCTAAAAGTAACCGGCTCCAAGTTCGCGTTTTCACGACTTCAAGTTTCCAAAAATTTTCTTCCGTGGGCTTCAATTTTCTTGCTAACGGGTCCAAAGACCCCGTATAAATGATTGAATGAATGAATGAGCGAATGAATGAATGAATGAATGAATGAATAAATAAATGAATAAATAAATGAATGAATAAATGAATGAATGAATAAATGAATGAATGAATGAATGAATGAATGAATGAATGAATGAATGAATGAATGAATGAATGAATGAATGAATGAATGAATGAATGAATGAATGAATGAATGAATGAATGAATGAATGAATGAATGAATGAATGAATGAATGAATGAATGAATGAATGAATGAATGAATGAATGAATGAATGAATGAATGAATGAATGAATGAATTAATGAATGAATGAATGAATGAATGAATGAATGAATGAATGAATTAATGAATGAATGAATGAATGAATGAATGAATAAAAAAATAAATCTTTATAACATACAAATACATTACAGCAATGGATATAGATAAAAATGTTTTTAGTTAAATACAAAAAAACGCATTATAAACAAAATAATTCACAAAACACATACCTTGGAACTACCTTTCAAAACGTTGGCCATGGCTAGACAGATATTCCACGATGGTCGAGATACATTGTTCTAAACGGAAGTAATACCATAGTAACGCCGCGCGCCAGTTCTTGAAGAAGGGACGCCCGCATTTGTCCAATCACGCGCCCGCGCCGGCCTTTTTTAGGCATACTCTCGCCTACATTTTGCCGCAACTCCTCCCACAACCATTCCCACGGAGCAAAACATATATGACGTGATCACAAATACTACAGGACATTTTAAGGGTCCTTAAAATTCTGACGTGTCAACTTAAACTGACTATATATTGTTTAAGGGCTGCCTTTCGAGTTGTACGGGCCCCACACCTACATTTGGCCCTACGCCTGGCCGGAACTGGTCTGCAAGGGCCAGGCTTACATCGTGGAAATGACCAGTTACGCCTCCGTCCTGACAATTACCGCGTTTTCCGTGGAGCGATGGCTGGCACTTTGTTATCCGTTGCGAGTGAAACTTTTTTCCTCCGCATCCAGAGCCTGTTACTCCATTGCCGGTAAGTGAAACTTATTTAAAAAATAATTTAGGCGTCCATTGCCAGTAAGTGGACGTTTTTAAGAAAATAATTTACGCCTCTATTTATGAATCTCACAGAATAAATAATTTGCATATGATGGTGTCAAATTTGTATAAGCATGGTTTACGTTAAGCTTTACACTTTGTTATCCGTTGCGGTTGCGGGTGAAACTTTTTTGCTCCGCATCCAGAGCCTGTTACTCCATTGCCGGTAAGTGAACCTTTTTTAAAAAATAATTCAGGCGTCCATTGCCAATAAGTGGACGTTTTTAAAAAAATAATTTACGCCTCTATTTATGAATATCACAGAATAAATAATTTGCATATGATGGTGTCAAATTTGTATAAGCATGGTTTACGTTAAGCTTTACATTTTGTTATCCGTTGTGCTTACGGGTGAAACTTTTTTCTCCGCATTCAGAGCTTTTTACTCCATTTTCGGTAAGTGAACCTTTAAAACAAAATTAACACACGTACATTCATGAATTTCACGCAGTGAACCTTTTTAAAAAATATTTATGCGTCAATTCATGAGTTTAACGTAATAAGTGATTTGCATACGGTGGCGTATTTCAAAGGGGTTTCAGCTAGACAATTAAAGAGATTCAACAGTTGCGAACGCAGTGTCAATCTCATTTAAAAACGTGAAATTAGTCGATTACCCCTGAAGAATTTATAAAAATCAAATGTAACTATTTAAAATACAAAAAAAAACACAATTACTTTGGTTTATATTATTAAAACGTTATATAGCTAAAATTATATATTGAGTAAAAATGAAGAAACGAAGAGAAGTTTGAATACAATTTTTATATTTGACAGTGACAAGAAAATAATTTACCTATATAACATTTATTTTTAATCCTATATAACATAGTTATATTTTTTTAGTATTTTATTACTTCTATTCTTTAAAAACACGTCAATAAATATAAATTAAGCATGATAAGGTTCAACTTGATTTTAGCATTTTCCTTTTTGTTTGGCGAAATCCAAGGTTAAAAACAGACCATTTTCGTGCTATTATGACAATTTTTTAGTGGCACGGCAGCAAAATGACCACAGTCATTATAAAATACACGTAACTGTGACTTATTCTGTAGTTCAAAACGTGATGTTTAAAATCTAAAATAAGTCACAGTCACAAATATTTTATACAAATTGTAGCTGATTTTGCCGCAATGACGTCAAAATGTCGTTTTTTTTCCAGGTATCTGGTTGGTCGCGTGCCTTTTCGCACTTCCCGTCGCCTTTTTGATGCAAATAAACGAGCTGTCAGCTCAATTGGTGGAGACTTACCTGAACTTTTCGCTCAACTCCCTGACTTTGGACGGTTTGCCCGCCGTTAATTCTCCCCGGAACACCATACTGGGCACGGGGATGTGCTATTTGAGCGGGAACGACACCGGGAAAAATGTCGCCCTCATCGACTATAGCTTCGGCCTGTTTTTCTGCGCCCCATTTCTCCTCATTCTAGCCATGTACAGTCACATCGGTTACAAACTGCAATGGAGCGGGAAGTCCAAGCGGACCAAGCGCTTTCTCAAACAACCGCCCCCGAATCGAAAGCCGGAATTGACGAAGAAAACTTCCAGAACCGTGGATTCGTCCAAGGGCGTCATGCTAATTCTTAGTAAGTTAGATTTCTCACAATTTTCAAACCAATTCTTGGTATTACACTACTTGTACTTTATTTAATTTATAAAGGCGTCAAGTGCGTTTGAAACGCGGAACATATCCAGCCGCAGTGCCACTCCATTTAAATTTCTAAATCGCGCAGAACGCGCTGTCACCTGTCACTGCGGTGTGGACTAGCTCTAAGGCCTAGTTTTCACCAGAGTGACAAGTGACAACACTTTCTCACCGCAGTGACAAGTGACAACACATTCTTACCGCAGCGACAAGAGACGATGTTTATTTAAGGGTGTAAACGCGCGAGAAACGCGTTTTCACTTTTCATTTGTCACTCCGGTGTAAACCGGGCCTACGGGAACACCGGAGTGACAAGTGATAAGTGACAACACGTTTCGCGCGCGTTTGCACCATTAAACTCAGTGTGAACGTGTTGTTTTAGTCACTCATCACTCCGATCCGAACCAAGTCAAACTGTTTCATCCCAGGGGTTTGCTTCATAAAACCCTTTGTAAATACTCATTTTACAAATCTCCGCCTATTTTTTGTAAAATACACGATAAAGGTTTCTCGAATTGTAGTCCAGGGAGAACATCTCCGTGCACTGCTCTGCGCTGATTGGTCGCAAACACGTCATCTCATCTCCGTTGACAGATCAATATTCCTCGTGCCGTATATTCTCTATCATGTAAATATGTAATCTACAAAAAATTGTAATTGTAAAATAGAATTGTAGGCGGAGAATTGTAAAATAAAAATTTACAAACGTCTTTATCAAATAGGCCCCAGATCAGCTTCGAGCGGAAAAGCTTCGTTTTTTTGCGTTTCTTTCATGCCATATGCTGCTGGATTATTACAAAAGGCGAGAAATAATACAAATAATTTCATTCGTTTTCAATATCCCATGAATATTCCTGAATAAATATAGCTTTTTTATAAATTAAATTGCTTGTAAATTGTTTCAGCCTCAGTCATTGGAGCCTTTTTTACTTGCTGGTTGCCTTTCCACCTACAACGACTCATGGCTGTGCACATTGGGGAAATGACCGATGGTGCAGAAGAATTGTGGAACGTTTTGTTTTACAGCAGCGGTAAGTTTTTTTACTACGTATTTAATTGATTGATTGTATGATTTTTTATTGTACAACTCTAAACATATATTAACACAATACACGTAGAAACTAGCCTACAATTACAATTTCAATTCCAACGTTAGACATTATCCGATATACGAAGAAATTTTACGAAATTTTTGGAGTCTTTGAAAAATTTTAAAAACTTGATGCCCAAGGTAAAATATTGGATTGGGCTTAGGTTTAGGCTTAGGCTTTAAAAGATTTAAGTGATTTTAATTTTTTGGCTCCAAGTTACCTCAATTATACACTGCGACTCATTACTATTATAATCTTGAAAAAAGGTAAAAATCTCGGATAAAATTGATTTAAAATAGGATGGAACTTAGTGTACTCATGCGTTTGACTGTTTTAAATGCTCCAGTGTAAAAACAATAAAATCAACGTGTCTGAGACAAAATGCTTTGATTTATAATTGTGACGTTCTATTATTAACTTTGTTGGCTGAAAAATTGTGCGATACATTGCTTGAACGTCTTCTCTTCAGTCTTAATACCTTATTAGTTATTTATTATTTATTTATTATTATATATATTTTTTGAAAAACGCAGGAGTATTGAAGGCATACTTTAGAATGTAATAAGACCACATACCCCTGTGGCGCTGAAGTAAAATTTATTGACTGACGTGCTGCGTTATACTAACAATCTCCAGTTTTACATTAGACTCATATTTATAAGGCGTCATATTTTTGAAACATTATCAAAACGGAAGTTGTGACATAAGTTCGTAATTAAACTGCTACATAAGACGCAGGCAAGGCAGGTATATCGTCGTTACTACGGCAAAATAAGGCACAGTCATTATAAAACACACGTAAATGTGACTCATTATGTGGTTAATAAGGTCGTATTTTAAATTTAAAATGCGTCACAGTCATGTTGATTTTATACAAATTGTGTCCCATTTTGCCGTAATAACGACGATATGCAAGTTTTTACTCGTTCAAGGCAGTTTCCTCCACGCCAGTTGCGCCGTAAACCCTATCATCTACAACGTGTTTAGTCCGCAGTTCCGTCGGACCTTTGTCGGGACGTTTTGCTGAGCGCTGCAGCTCATATTTATAAGGCTTCACATTTTTGAAACATTGTCACAACGGGAAACGCTACATAATATACTTTTAAAAAATGTTAAAATAGTCGCTGGCACGTTCATTTTCGCAGGTTATAATATAATAAAATTATGATAAAATGAGGCGAAAAAAAGAAGGGAAGGTCAGAAAAGTTCTAAAGGTGAACCCAACGTGGCTGCAACAGTTGTTCATTGAATTAAAAAATGTCCCCCATAAAGTAACCACTCAAATCACGAGAATCTGACGTCACTTTATCAAACAAATACTCCATATTAAATCGAATCTAATTGGCTGATAAAGTGACGTCAGATTCTCGTTATTTGAATGATTATTTAATGGGAAGCATTTTTTAATTCAACGAACAACTGTTGCAACCACGGTAAACCTCTAGTTTAGTTTATTTTAACTCGTTCTAGGCTTTTTTTATGCAAGTTACGCCGAGAAGCACATCGTCTACAACCTGTTCAATCAGCCGTTTCGCCGGGTTTTCGTCTGGACGCTCGGCTCATTGCGTTGGCATTGACTCACGAGCTATTTTACACCATCACCCGCCAGCTTTATATAGAATTTGTATTTGGCATCATATTTTTAAAACATTATCACACTGAGAGCTTTTACATAATTTAAAAAAATGCTAAATCAGATACTGGCATGCTCATTTACACAGGTTTTGACCCGTTCTTGGCTTATTCCTCTACGCCAATTTCGCCGTGAGCCCCATCATATACAATGTGTTCAGTTAGCAGTTCCGGCGGGCTTTTGTCTGGACGTTTTGTTTTTGAACAAAATTTTTGAAACATTAACACAACGGTAGATGTTACATAATTTACTGAAAATGCTAAATGAGACACAATGCACGCTCATTTTGCAGGTTGTAATAAAAATAATAAATAAATACTAAGTAATAAAAACATAATGAAATAAGGCAGGAACCAACAAGAAAAAAAAAAGAAACAAGAAAACCAACAGAAAGTTCTGGTTTAATTTAGTTTAACTCGTTCTAGGCAGTTTCCTCTACGCCAGTTGCGCCGTGAACCCCATCATCTACAACGTGTTCAGTCAGATAAGGCAGGAACCAACAAGAAATTCAGAAAGTTCCGGTTTAGGGTACGGGGTCTTTAGAGCCAAAAGCAGGGAACTTGGAGCCATGAGAAATTTTTGCGAACTTGGAGCCACGAGCAATGGGAACTTGGAGCTTTTCAGAAAAAATTGGTTTAGGGTTAGATTTAGGTTTCGCTTAGGCTTAGGTAAACGTTTTAGCGATTTTTATTTTCGGCTCCAAGTTCCCTACTTACGGCTCCAAGTTCTCCACTTACGGCTCCAAGTTCCCTATTTTTGGCTCCAAGTTCCAGCTTCAAGTTCCCAAGGCTCCATCGACCCTAAATCCGGTTTAGTTTAGTTTAACCCGTTCTAGGCAGTTTCCTCTACGCCAGTTGCGCCGTGAACCCCATCATCTACAACGTGTTCAGTCAGATAAGGCAGGAACCAACAAGAAATTTAGAAAGTTCTGGTTTAGTTTAGTTTAACTCGTTCTAGGCAGTTTCCTCTACGCCAGTTGCGCCGTGAACCCCATCATCTACAACGTGTTCAGTCAGATAAGGCAGGAACCAACAAGAAATTTAGAAAGTTCTGGTTTAGTTTAGTTTAACTCGTTCTAGGCAGTTTCCTCTACGCCAGTTGCGCCGTGAACCCCATCATCTACAACGTGTTCAGTCAGCAGTTCCGACGGGCTTTCGTCTGGACGTTCTGCACCGCGCGGCAGCGGGAGAAGTGGTTCCCCCGCTCCACCGGGTTGAGCACCAAATCCCGGGACTACCGCGTCAGCGTCAGCCTGCCCGCCCCCCGCACCGGCAGCAAACTCAGCTTCCCATCGATCGGAGAACAACACCGACCCGACAACTGTGAGTTCCCAAGATCCATTCGGTGTATGCTAGTGCAGTTTGGGACCCCTGATTTACAAAAGATATAAATATATAGAAAAAAGTGCAGCAAAATTTTACTAGAAGGTTTTTCTACAAATGAAAGTTATTATCTTTTGGTTATGAACAAAGGTTGGATTACTTAGTTTTAGAAAAAATAGAAAGATAAAAAAAGGATTTATATAAGTGTTTAAAAATTATACATGACTTTTACAATCTTTAACCCTATCATTTTTTCAACTCAAAACCCACCGGTGTTCGTTAAAATTATTTGTTAAGGATAGTCAAATTAATGCACGAAAAATTTATATATGTGTTTATTTATGGCTTTGAATCATCTACTCCCATTTTAATTTACTGCTGAATCACTGGATTTACTTAAGAAAATCATACTCTGAACTAAAAAAGAGCTCTTGATGAGCTTTTAAATCTACTGTACCTTAACTGTTTTGTTAAAATTTAGGTTTATGCAAATTTGATTTTATTGAAATAATTTTTTTTTTTTGATGCAGAATATTTAAAAATAACTGGCGTTTTGGAATTTCCAGCTATAATTAATTTATATCTAAGGGGGTGAAAAATTATAGACACCTTGCACTGGAACTCGGTTTACATGAAGTATGCAATATACATAAGCGTAACCGTAATGGATAATTACCGTATCTCCTACTTATCTTTTGTAGTATGCAGGTCAACGGTCCGAAAGGGCGCGAAATTTCGATCAGTTGATCTGCATACTACGGAAGATAAGTAGGAGATACGGTAATTATCCATTATGGTGACACTTATGCATATTGCATACTTCATGTATAAACCGAGTTCTAGTGCAAGGTGCCTACCTGCGTAGATCATTTATTTCGGGAATACCACTGAAAATAAGCTCCCAGATTTCCGAAGGGCTGTTTCAGAAAAATTATGAACATGCCCTTTTTTTGAAAAATCCATTCTTTTTTTAAATTTACAAAAAAATTAGAATTCAATAAAATTTTGAAAAAACCTATAAGAAAAAAATATGGATAAATATTACTTGCATATATCCTATGCTTTAGAAAAAAATTTCTTTCTTTGAAAATATTTTCAAAGAATCAAATGTTTATAACATTTTTGAAACAACGCACAGTTTCATAATTCTAGCTGGTTTAGGGTCAATGGAGCCTAGGGAACTTGGAGCCAAAAATAAACATCGCTAAAACCTATTCCTAAGCCTAAGCAAAGCCTAAAAAAAGATAAAAAAATTTTCCGGCGGCTCCAAGTTCCCTACTTACGGCTCTAAAGACCCCGTACCTTCGTGGGTTTGGTGTGTGTGTGTAATTCTAGTGACCGACTTTTATAATTCGAGCTTGTAGCTTGTTATAAACTTATGCAACATTTGATAAACGAGGCCTCACTAAACATAACTTAACTTTTGAAACAGTTACTAACTTATTACGTACCTCATTGAAAATACTCTGTACATTAATAAATATCACCTTCAAAAATAAATAAATGCTGGACTTTAAACAAGATTTTAAGTAAAATTTTACCTAAAAAAACACACGCATTACGCCTCTTTTCTAGTGACACAAGTCCGACTTTTCTTAGAAATTCTGTATTGAAAATATAGTAAAAACATTCACCCGAAAGTTTTTTAAAAAATTTGCAAGTTATAACTTTTTTTAATCAAGCAATTTTTCCTTATGAATAAATTTTTTTAAAATAATATTTTTTTAAAATTTAGTACTCCGCCGCTTCCAGAAACTGAGCTGTCCCCAGTTTAAATTCCAGGACCCGTTCGTCGTCTCTCAGGTTCGGAAGAGCGGTCCGAGTCGGAGTCGGATCAAGTCGGAGCCGATCAGCGCCAACTCCGACTACGGTGGCCAATCACCGCCACAGGAGACGCCGGGGGCGGGACTAACGAACCATGCCCCGCCCACCGTTGAAACCGTCCGCCAATCACCGTCCGACGTTGTCAGCTCCGCCTACAAGGAATGCAGTAGACGTTCATCAGGCGACTCCGACGAGTCCACCAATCAGCGGCTTTCCCACTCCAGCTGCGCCAATAAGGGACGGGTTTGGATTGGGCGTGGGAAACCGGCCCCGCCCAGCGTCGACCTCGTCCGCCAATCACCATCCGACGTTCTCAAGCGTTCGTCCGGCAAGTCCGACGCTGCTAATCATCGTTTGTCCGGCTCTGATTTCGCCAATAAACGGGTTTCTTTTCACAACTTCCGAAAAAAAGGGACTGCAATCGAAAGCACTTTCGTCGTCGAAACGGTTGTTTGAACCAAAAAATTTAGTCCCAAAGCGATGTCCAAGTGAAGGAAATTTAACTTTTCGGGAAGAACAAGGGCTTTTCTGATTAACCGGAACACGGGGGGATTTAACCGAGTGCGCTCAGTCACATTAAGTTTTTATTTCTTGATGGTTTTTCAGGCGACAAAGCGCGTCTGAAACGCAGAAGGAAAAACACGCCAATGCGGCTCACTGTAAAACTGCCGCTGCCACCCGGCTTTCAGACAACTTCTAAGCAGCGGGACGCGATATACACTCCGCGTCTGAGCAGCGATAGCAGTCGGTAAAGGTCAAAACCTAATCCTGTTTTCGCATGCCGACACGGCTGGTACCACTAAGCGAATTTTTTATCAAATAAAAAATAATCGGATAAAAAAATATCGGAAATATGTAAATAATCGTCGTTTTAGAGCGTCGTTTTAAAACAAAGTCAGAAATCGACAAATTTCACGTTGGCAACTGTTGAATCACCTTAATTTTTCAGTCCGAAAATAGCTTAAAAACTATTAAACGCACTATTACTTAACTTAACATTATGCGGAACAACCAATCAGCTGCACGCGACAAAATGCTCATGCAAATTAAACGACGCGACATATGCAAATTATGTGAAATTACTGTAATACTTTTGATTTATCAATACGACAGGTTCGGAAGTTTTAAAACTTAAACCGGCAGAGAAAGTTAAACCGAAACCAGCCGGTACTTGGTCTGGAGCCTCAGGGTTTTTGAAGCCAGAAGTCACAGCCAGACTTTTACAAAATGTCGACAATGCTCAAACAACAGGAAAATCTTTAGAAGGCGCTGATGCCCTGCAATGAGACTAAAACCGATATGAAGAATTGAAATATTCATTTTATCTGTCGTAAAAAACAATTTTATCTTTATGAGAAACTAAAAATATTATATTATTTACAAAACGTTAATATCTTATATAAACTATTTTCGTTAAAAAAATACAATCAGAGTGTCGAAAGAAAGCTAAGACTATGAACTTTCGACACTTTTTATAACGGATCATTTTTAAAAATTTTTCAAGCAATAAAAGTCATAAAACAATTTTTTTTGCTTTTTTTAAACGTCATGTCTTGAAGCCTAGGATAGAGATTGAATGAAAACACTATAAGGGTTTTCAGCGTAGGGTAAAGTTTAAAGGTAAAGTAGCGTAGGTAATAAAAGGCAAAACAATTAGACGATATGATTTCAATCATTGGAAAGGGCGATATGTACTAGAAACAGTTAAAAAACGGAATTCTCGATTACTCTAAAAATTCTTTTTGATTAAGCAGTTTATTATTTCTTGCTATTTGGTGTTATGAATTGCAAAATTTTTTAAAGTTATTTATTAAATGTATGCATGTCTTTATGATAAATTATTAAAATGAATGACTTCATTGCTGTAATATTTTAATTTCTTTTTGTGTAAAAAATATTAAAGCATGCTATTTTCAGTTTAAATTTAATTGATATTAATTGTAATCAATTGTGATAAAACAAAATTACGGTTAGAAAATAAAAATAAGATTCTGAGATTTAAAATTCTGCAGTTTCTTTTTATAAAATCAGGGCATTAACATACAAGAAACTTTGACATATAAAAACATCAAAACTGTATATATGTCATGTTGAAATCCAATATTAAACAATAAACTTTAAAATATTATTTATAAGATGGTAGGGGGCAAGACTTAAATAACATAAAATTAAACATTGGAATGGGAATTGGAAAATTTATTATCAAATCTAAACAATAAAAAAACTAGCACAGTCCAAACTCAAACTGAGGTTAAGTAGTTGTTGTTAAAATATTTATATTTAACCCAGATATATCACTAATGTTTATCAATTTATAGAACACTTGCTGTCAAGATTCTTGCTGTTATTTTTTCCTTTCGTTTTTACAGCATTTTCACTATCGATTAAATTGTTTGCTGAGTTTATTTCTTCGTGTACATCATAGGGGTCAAACCGTCATTCGCGATCGAAAAATACATTACGTTACAATCGCACTATTTATTTTATACGCCTACGAAATTTATTAAATTGTAAAGTGCAAAAATAAATTGCGTGAATAGATGTTGCTGTTATTTTTATTTCTTTGAAAGTTTATAAACAATGTATGCGCCTGTAAACGCCAACAAACTATTTGGATCGGTTTTGTTAATTTTGTTATATTATTTTTCGGTAAATGGTGAAGATTTTCTTTCAGTCAAAGAAATTGTCCGATATTGTCAAGGAGCTAGGGTTAGCTGATATTCCGCTATTTAAAGTATAGACTAAAAAATTAGTAACCTTATTTTAATAAGATAAAGTAATAATAAAGAAATAGTGAAAATAAAGTAATATTATTTAATAACCCTTTAAAAAAATTATATATATAAAAAAAAAAAAAACAATATCATAATAAAAAAAATATTAAAAATGTTTTCAACCATTTTATACTAAAGAAAAGCAGTAGATAATTAAAAATATGCTTCAAAAACGGAAAATGACTGTTCTGTAGATTATTATTAGGCCTGGTTCATACTTATGACAAAACGTCCTTCAGACAAAGTCCAAAGGACAAAAGTCCTTTGGAGTTTGTCCAAAGGACAAAAGCAGCGTCAAAACGTCCTTTGGACTATGTCCAAAGGACAAAATCCAAAAGACGTCCCGGTTGCACCATAACTACTTAAGTAGATGAAGGCTACTTAAGTAGCTGTGACTGGCTACTTAAAAAAATCGGGTTGCACCATTTTAAGTAAGCTACTTAAGTAGGTCGATTTAAGTAGAAAATTTATACTACCTCCAGAGGAGGTTTAAGTAGCTACTTAACTCATATCGCGTATTTTAACGTCAGTAAATGGCGTTTGGACCGCTATTAAACAATTTAAATAATGAAAATAGGCCAAACCAAAAACAAAAATATATAATTCGAGAAAATCCGTTAAATATTTTTAGTTGTTTTTATTGTTAAAATATTTAAATATTATCAAGAATACATGAAATTAATTAATTAAAAAAAGAAGAATGAGAAACGGAGAATAATTATACGGGATATGTGTGGATCCTAACGACATGCTTACGTATGCATGTTTTTTTATGCATACGGTTGCATGTTTTTCGAAAAATATGCAACCGTATGCATGTGATTTTATAAATTGGCAAACGGTTGCATGGAAAACCATGCAACCGTATGCAAAATATGCATACGTATGCATATTTTTTTAAAATCACATGCAAACGGTTGCATGTAATTTTAAAACACATGCAACCGTTTGCATGTGTTTTTATATTACATTGAACCGTTTGCATGTGTTTTTAAATAATTACATGCAACCGTTTGCATGTGATTTTGAAAATTATGCATACGTATGCATGTGTTTTTAAAACACATGCAACCGTTTGCATGTGTTTCAAAAACACATGCAAACGGTTAGTGTTTTAAAATTAAGAAAAAAATCGCAAGAAATTTTTTTATTAAAAAATAACAATCTCTTTAAAAACACTTTGCAATTAATTTTTGGCTCAAAAGTAGTTATACTTGCGCAATATTGGAGTAATTTTAAAAACCAATATATCATTTTGTTCGTATTTTAATGAAAAATACAATAATGTTTTTAGATTTTTAATTTTCTTATTTGTTTACCAGATAATTAACAATATAACAAAACAACAATAAAAACGCACAAAATATATTATTTTGAAACAAGCATAAAAGTGATATTTTAAATAATTTGTAAGAAAATAAATATAAATACATACAAATATATCAAAATAGGTCGATATTTTATTAAACTGACAATTTTTTAAAAGTACAACCAGAATTAAAGGTTTTTTTTTTAATTTTTGTTAGAAAAAAAATAATGCCATAAAAAGATGTAAGTAAATTTTTTCCATTCGTATTTTAATGTTCAATACTTATTAATTTTTAAATAATGAAATTACAAACAATATCACAAAATAGTATTAAAATTAACACTTTAAAATAGATACAAAATCAATAAATTAGGAAGAAAGAGGCAAAAATAGCGCTTTTTCGAAAGGGGATTAAAACCCCGGGGGTAGCAAAATACAATTATCTTGCCCTAACCGCTGGACTATTATGACATTTTCGGCCTTTTCTAAAAACTTATAATAAACTGTGCTTTCTCTCAAAACGAAAATTCAAGAAAAAGTTCTAAAAACCTTATGCAATGTGCTTTCTCTCAAAAAAACCACTACATCATTTTTTTGTATTTTAATGAAAAATACAATGGTGTTTCTAGATTTTTAAGTTTTTTTATTTGTGTACCTGATAATTAATTCTTGCTATTACAAAACAAAAATAAAATCACAAAATATGTATAATATTAATATTAATACACATTCGAATATAATTTTTTTAAATAGCTATAACACTCTTTCTTAAAGCATATATAAATGATAAAAATTGTTCGCCGTTTCTAATATTACAGTGATAAAAAAGGAAGGTGTTTAAAATTTTTGTTTTTTCAAATGATTTAATTTTTTTTTTCTTTATGTCTATGTAAGGAGACTGTTTAAAAAAGTTGTTGAGAATGCTTTATTAGATTTTTTTTAAAAGAAAAAAGTAAAAATGCATAGTGGACTGTTTTCTGCCTGCTCGACAATTTTTTGTGTTAAATGTTTCACCACATATTAAACCCAAATTTTTATAATCATTTAAGTACAGAATCGCCGAAATACATCATTTTTAAAATTTATTATATAATTCATGAACCATTAATTATATTTTGACGAAACAAAATTTGTTGTCTATTAGGGACAGGGGTAAGGTTTTCACAAAAAATCGACCATGAAAATCACGAGTAGCTAACTAAAAACAGATCATTTTACTAAAAATTTATTTCTTTATTTTTAATTTATAAGTGTGGGTTAAATTTAAACCGTTCCTTTAGTTTTTACTAAAAACTAAATTATTTCTTTATTTTTTATTTATAAGTGTGGGTTAAATTTAAACCGTTCCTTTCCTTTTTACTAAAAACTAAAAAGGCGAATAAAAAAATATACAAACGACAAGGAATAACGAAGTATCATGAAATAAAACCTTAAAATCGTATGCTTTTTTTGTCTCTTTTTTCTTAATTTTATTGATTTTGTACCTATTTTTAAGTTTTTATTTTAGTATTATTTTGTGATTTCGTAACTTTAATTCTAATATTTTGCGATAAATATTGAAGATTAAATGCAAATAGAAAAAAAACACTTACATAATGTTCTCATGCCATTATTGTTGTAACGAAATTTTTAAAACAAAGATAAGAATGCTTTTATTTCTGGCTTTTATTTTAAAACAATTTCAGTTTAATGAATTATCGACCTATTTTGATATATTTGTATGTATTTATATTTATTTTCTTACCAATTATTTAAAATATCACTTTTATGCTTGTTTCAAAATAATATATTTTGTGCGTTTTTATTGGTGTTTTGTTATATTGTTAATTATCTGGTAAACAAATAAGAAAATTAAAAAATCTAAAAACATTATTGTATTTTTCATTAAAATACGAACAAATGGATATATTTGTTTTTAAAATTACTCCAATATTGCGCAAGTTATAACTACTTTTGACAGCCAAAGATTAATTGCAAAGTGTTTTTAAAGAGATTGTTATTTTTTAATAAAAAAATTTCTTACGGATTTTTTTTAATTTTAAAACACATGCATACGTATGCATAATTTTCGAAATCACATGCAACCGTTTGCATGTAATTTTAAAACACATGCAAACGGTTGCATGTAATTTTAAAACACATGCAAACGGTTGCATGTAATTTAAAAACACATGCAAACGGTTGCATGTAATTTAAAAACACATGCAAACGGTTGCATGTAATTTTAAAACACATGCAACCGTTTGCATGTGATTTTAAAAAATTATGCATACGTATGCATATTTTGCATACGGTTGCATGGTTTTCCATGCAACCGTTTGCCAATTTATAAAATCACATGCATACGGTTGCATATTTCTGAAAAAACATGCAACCGTATGCATAAAAAAACATGTATACGTATGCATGTCGTTAGGATTTACACATATCCCGTATAATTATTATCCGTTTCTCATTCTTCTTTTTTTAATTAATTAATTTCATGTATTCTTGATATTATTAATATTATTTAATTTTTTTTAAAATAAATTTTGTGACCGTTTCTGATTCTAAAAAAAACCCTTTAATATATTTAGAGGGTTTCTTTTTTAGATTAAATTAATTTGATTAAACTCAGACTTAATTAGAGATGATTTAAATAAATAAATAAAAAAAATCGTCATTTAACACCCGCAGTGCAACTTGCTTTAACTTTGCGCTTTTAGGCAATAGGTTTTTAAAATTTAGTTGTAGATTTGCTATACCCGCAAAAGTCAACCGTCAGTAGGTCAGTTCGCGATCCGAAAAGTTTGCTTGTCGAAAAAAATTTGGTGATTATTTATTTTATCCTACAAATCCGGCTCAACTTCAAAAATAAAATTTGGGTGGTATTATTACAATTAAGTTAAAAATAAAAATAATATTATACATTCGCAGATTACAATTACGAAGATTACTTGAAATTACAATGAAAGATTCTTTTAAATAGGCCGTTGGCCGAAGACATCAGTGATTTTCCTTGGAGCTAGCTCCAGAGCACCGAAGTGGACCTTCGAAACTTCGGACCTTTTGGAACTCCGGAGCAACAACTGGAGCTCCGGATCTCCTCCCTATTTTTGTACTTTTTTTTATTAATAACTAAAGAATAATACCATAAATTACTTTGTCAGGAAATTTTTGAATTTTTTTTAAAACTTATTAAAAACAATAAAAATAGTATTAAGGCTGGTTCATACTTATGACAAAACGTCCTTCGGACAGAGTCCAAAGGACGATTTCAGAAAAGCCAAAACGTTTTTTGGACTTTTTCTTTTGGACGAAGTATGAATGCTACTTAGCATTTGCCCTTTGAAAAAAGTCCAAAGGACAAAATCCAAAGGGAAAAGCCCAAAGGACAAAAAGTATGAACACGTTGTCCTTTGGATTTTGTCTTTTGGACTTTTTCCTTTGGACGAAGTATGAACGCTACTTAGAATTCGCCCTTTGGACAAAGTCCAAAGGACAAAATCCAAAGGACAAAATCCAAAGGGAAAAGTTCAAAGGACTAAAAGTATGAACACGTTGTCCTTTGGACTTTGTCCAAAGGACAAAGTTCAAAGACGTTTTTACGCTGTATTTGTCCTTATTGGACAAAATTCAAAGGACTTTTGTCTTTTGGACTTTGTCCAAAGGACGTTTTGTCATAAGTATGAACCAGCCTTTAAAAATGCAAATGGAATAATTTAAAATATTTCATATTTAGATAAGCTTTAAATTTCGCATTTAAGAAGCGGACCTTTTTTGCTTCTGGGGCCTATTTCATAAAAATTGCCTGTAATTATTTTACAGCTGCAAATTAATAAACGCATATTTTTCTTTTGTATTTTTAATTAAAAAGTATATTAAAAAAATTGCGTTTAGAATTAAAAAATTACATTTCTGTAAATTCCGTAAATTCCACAGTTACGTACGTTTTTTTAATTAATAAAATAAGAAGAAATTAAATGCGTTTATTAATTTACAATTACAGAAATCTTTATGAAATAGGCCCCTGGCGTTTTTTTTGATTTTCAATACTGAAGAGGGAAGTAACTGCGATGTAAATACTTTCGTACAACTGTATTAAAAGCATTCGTCATTATAAGACCATTTGATCCCATTACTTCTGGAAGTATCAGATAAAATTCCTGTCAGTTTAGTCTAAACCGCGCAGCCTCTGCAACGAAAACGTTGAAATACTTAGTTAAGTAGTCACAAAGGTACTTAAGTAGCTACTTTGTTAAGTAGTTTATGGTGCAACCCGATTTTTCTAACTACTGAGCAAAGTAGCTAGTCACTACTTAAGTAGGTAATTAAACTGCCGATTTAAGTATTTATGGTGCAACCGGGCCGCTAAACGCCGTTCCATACCCGCATCCGAGGCATCTTCTTTCTCTCGGAGAATAGTCTTCCCTGATTGGTCAGCCAAGGAAAAGAAATTTAGAATAATTTTGCATTCGTAGGCTTTGAAATAAAGTGTTTCGAACGTTAAAACAGTGCAAGTTATACACTATGCCACTTAAATGTTTTAACTTTAACAATTTTTCTACAAATTTAAATGAGGATTTTCGTAACTTATAAGCTTATTTCTATAAAGTTATTAAATTTGTAATAATATTAGGAGTAGTAGTGCAGTTTGGGGAGCTCCTGTAAGCTAAAAGCACATATTACAGTCTCGAAGTTGGCCCTGTTTTGGTATTATTCAGTTGAAAAACTGTGTAATAATTTTAATTTTATGAATTTTTTATATTTTGAAAAAGGTTAAGCAACAAATTTGAGCACATTTTAAATCCTTCAAATGTGTGTAAAATGTGGCAGCCGCGTTTGTTAAATTAGTCAAATAAACAGGACGAAACTCTAGATTTCCGTGTTTTTGAAGATATATCATAAGCATATTTTTAAATAATGTATCGTCAATATTAAAGTAAAACTTGTGACAATTCATTATGTAATTTATAACAGTAAAATGCATCAATTTAAATTTTCATAGTTTTAATATGTTCTTTGCACGCACTGTTTGTGTTGTGTTTTGCATTGAACAGCAAATTAAGAAGAACTTTTCCAAAAAAAAAAAAAAAACACTATAATAACTAGATACTATAATACTATACTAAAGGTAAATTCTATCAGGGTGAAAATAGATGAGTGGTAAAGTAACCACTCGTTTTTTGAGAAAATATCACGTGCAGAGAAACACATGACGCAACTAAATAATAATTGGTTACATAACCGCTGGAAACTTTTTTTAAATTTTTCTCGCTCGCGGGTTTATTGTATATTTCTTCCTGGCGGAAAGCGGTTACGCTCTTTATTTCAGCCTGGAAGACTTTAGCTTTAGATACTATAATAACTCAATATAAAATTCTTTATATCTCTGTAAAATTTCATACGGCAAATACAACCGTTCCATATGAACTTGGAACCAAAAATTAGGGAATTTTGGTCTGGGGCTTTAAAGAGGAGCTAGAGGAGTTCCGGAGAAGACGTATTATTATTATTATTTACTTTCGTCCTAAGACAGGAACACACAAAAGCAAGTATATACCGCACTGTACTTGTATGACCCAATAAGCAAAGCTGAATATTTTTTAATACAACCCATTCATTTCAAATCTCAAAAGAATTCATGATTTTCTGAAATTAGTAACAAAAAGCAGCTAAAAACCTATTTAGTTTTGTAAAACACGAAAAATATAAAAAAATTAATAAAAAAAATTTAAACCTAAATATCACAATCATCAATTACAAAGGTCCGCTTTTTACGGAGCTCCGAAGAAACCGACGGTCCTCTAAAACATTGTCTTATTTTTGGTACTGTTTTTAAAAGTATTTAAAGAGTAATGTCATAAATTATTTGTCAGAAAATTTTTGAGAATGTTTTTTTAAACTGATTAAAACCAATAAAAATATACGTGAAAATGTAAATAAAATAATTAAATAATATTTTATGCTCAAACAAGCTTTACATTGCACATTTCCAGGGTGGAGCTCTGGAGCTTCTTCCACTTTAAATTGCCCGAGCTCTGGAGCATTTTTTATTAGTTTTATGATATTTTTTAAACTCCAAAATGTGTGTAAGTAATGATAAAACGAAAAACACAAAATTCAAGTTTAAGTTAATAATCAATATTTTTATCATAAAATCATTTTTAAGTGGAAAACATAGTATGCATGAAATAAAGCTAAAAAAACCATTTTTATAGTATATGGTTGAAATATATCTGACTGACCTCGTAAATTAATAAAGGAGACGAAGACAAAAGTGGACCAATTAAAATTGTGCGATTATTACGCATTTAAAAAAACGAATTAAAGCGCATAATTTTTTTTAATTCCCGTTTTTTCAGAAAATATACAAAAGTTATTCAGTTTTACCCTATAAAAAATTGAATTTTTGTTCAAAATTCAGTAATTTGATAATCAATTGTTTATATATGGTATTTGTTCTTTATTATTTTACCATTTTTACTGAAAAATTTAACTGATTTTGTTGTTATATAGTCGATTTAGTTCCACAAATCATCGAGGTCAGCTAGGTTTGATTTGCCGATAACAAATAGACACAAACGACATATAAAAAAGTTATAAATAAATAGTTTTAATAAAAACAGTAAACAGACCGATACAATATTGAATCAAATGGTAAAATCAAAAATTAGCGAACGCAAAATTAAACTCAGCTTTTTTTCTCAGCTGACCAATCAGAGAAGACCTTGGCGAAGGGAGAGAAGGATGCCTCTGATGCGGGTATGGAACGGCGTTTAGCTACCGGGCCAACGTGTTCATACTTTATTGTTCTTTGGACTTTTCCCTTTGGACTTTGTTCTTTGGACTTTGTCCAAAGGACAAATTTTAAGTAGCATTCATACTTCGTCCAATAGAAAAAGTCCAAAGGAGGTTTTGGCTTGTCCAAAGGACGTTTTAGCTTCTCTAAATTTGTCCTTTGGACAAAGTCCAAAGCAAGTTTTGTCATAAATATAAACACCAGCCTTAATGGTCCAAGTTTATTTTCCACCCGCAGGACCGTGTCACAAAACACAGTAGCTAACGTTTCGCAGTAAAAAAATTTCAGACTAAGACGAGTTATACTGTCACAATTTATCTTTTAATGTTATTATGTAAAAAATATTTTTAATAATATAGCCAAATTTTGTTTCTTTTTGAATTGATTAAAAATTTTCAAGGAAGACGTATCTTTCTTGACACTGTGTTTTCTATATTCACATTACCAAGTCATTTAATCCACAAAAGTAAAAAAATTAAAATATTTATTTGAAAGATTCAAGTCTAAACTTAGTGTTGCAAAAAGTTACTTTTGTTTTTATTTAAGCTAATAAAAATAACAGATTTTGGATCACTTTTACTTTTACTCTTACTCAATTTTCAAAATTTTTCTTATTTTTACCAAGAAAGCTTATTTTTACTTTTACTCGGATTTTTTACTGCAAATACTTTAATTAATTTAAGTAAAATTTAAGTAATTTCAAAGAATCAAATCTCTGTAGGCTTGTTGGAAAATGAGTGGGAAAAAAAAAGTTTTTTAAGCCGTAACACACTACTCAGCATTTATTTAGACCAAAAAACTTATTAAAATAAAAATTTATGCATAAAAATAGGAAAACCTTAGGACGGAGCTCTAAAGCTCCAAAAACCAGTCTTTTGCTCCGTTTCAAAATTATTTTTATTTTACTTTTACTCACATTTTACTTACATTTTTTAAAAAAATAGGTCTTACTTTTACTTTTACTTTACTTAGATATAATTTTGTCTATTATTTATACTTTTATACTTTACAAATACATAAAAAAATCACATCTTCTCTTACTTTACTTAAATTAAAATTTTTCAATTTACTTTTACTTTTACTTAAAATAATCCAAAATCATTATTTTTTACAACACTAGCTTAACTTTATTTTAAGAACTGCCACATAAACTTTATGAAGCTTTTATGACCGCCCTATAAAAGCTAAGATTAACAGTCTGGCATTAAAAGTAAGAGATTTTTTTTTCTAATTATTTTTTTCTAATGATCAGATAACAGAAATAATATTATACTAAGCATAGTCTATGCATAGTTTAATTCTACTGTTTTCATCATTTCATTTTTTCTTTTCTTTTTTTTCTCTTTTTCTATTTTTTTTTCTTTTTTTTTCATCAACAACATCAATTCTGCGACTTAATTGCCGCCAATATGAAATAAAATTCTAACAAAATATTAACGAACATAACCATCTGATATGACTTTAGAGGTTCAAAAAGAGCGCTTATTTAAGTCAATTTTAAAACTTTTCTTAAATGCATCCAAAGAATCGACAGTTACTTGAGATGGGAGTAGATTGTTCCAAGGTGTAACCACCCTATTTGCAAAAGAAAATTTCCTTGCATTAATTCGGCTGTCTTCAATGGCCAATTTAAAAGGATGACCACGGGTGGGCTGCAGGTTAAACTTAAAAAAATCATTGGCTTGCAAATTGTTTAAGCAATGTATAATTTTAAAGCACTCATATAAATCAATTTTGTCTCTTTGGTCTTTTAATCTTTCTAAACCTAGGTAATCCAGTCTTTGTTCATAACCAACAGGTAACAACTTGCATTTATAAAACAACCGTCTAGTGAAATTTTGTTGCACTTTTTCCAAAATGTTTATATGTTTTTTGTAAATAAGGGTTCCAAACTGCACTAGGATACTCCAGAATTGGTCTAACATAGGACTTATATGCTCTGAGAAGATTATTTCTAGAGTTTGAATTGAATGTTCTAAAAATTAGTGATATCACTCTCATAGCTTTTTTTGCTGTGATTTCACAGTGTTTAGAGAATTTCATATCATGGGATATATAAACACCTAGGTCACGCACCAATTCTGTAGTTGCAAGTACGTTATTACCAAGCTTATATTTACAAATTAACTTTTTGCTATGATTTCAAATATGAAGAACTTCACATTTATGATCTGATAATTGCAACTGTTAGTCTTCTGACCATTTGTGTATTCTATATAAATCTTTTTAAAGTCTTAAGGTTTGAATGTGGTAATCTTTAGATGAAGATTTTGCAAACAACTTTATATCATCTGCAAAGAGTTTAATTTGTAACTACTTAACACAATTAACAATATCATTAATATATATTAAAAATAAAAATGAAACCAAAACAGAACCCTAAGGAACTGAACTTTTTACAGGAAATGATTTGGATACTGAGTCATTAATTACAACTTTAATTTCCCGCCCAACTAAAAATTTTTTTATCTGAAAGATTATTGCCAAAGGTTCAGCAATAACTTTAGCCAAGCGTTTTAAAAAGTAAGCTGGAAAACAGTCAGGTGTTCGAGACATTTGTTTGGGAGCTTTTTTAGGGATTTAAATACCTTTTTGTGGTAAATACCATGTTCTCCAACTTCCCAATATTTGGTGGATTAAAATTTGGCAAAGTATTATCATCATCAGTAAAAACAGAAATAAAATAATTTCCAAAAAGTTCAACGTTTTTAAAGTCGTCAGTTACAAATGTCCCATCGTCTTTTTTAATTGGTGGGATAGTTTGTTTTGTTTTAATTTTACGAATTACAAATTTATAAAAATTGTTTAAACCCCCTGAATTTAATTTTTTGGTTTTTTTATTAGCGTTAAAATCTCTAACTTTATTTTTGTATACTTTGCAAATTTTTTTGTACTTTGATCTTGATTTTTCATCAATATTACGCTTATGCCAAAGTTTTTTTCTTTTGATTTTGTAGTTTTCTTATATGTATTGGATATTGTACAATTTTTTTGTTGTTTGTAAATAATTTTTTTCCAGAGACATGTCTATTGATTCCTAACAACAAAATATCCTTGAATCTCTGCCAAGCATTTTCTACTGTGTCACATTCCTCAAATAAAATTTTCCAGTTGATTGTAGATAAGTATAAACTTAGCATATCATAATCTGCTTTTAAAAAATCAGGTATGTAGTTTTGAATCTTATTTTTAGGACTGTCAAGTATTTTAAGATTAATTTCAGATAAAATAGTGTCATGGTCTGATTGTGAAAAACTGGGCGAAACAGTGACATTATTTTAAATTTTTCTATCATTTGTGAACGAAAAATCCAGATAATTTTTCTCACGAGTTGGTTGTGAAACAAGCTGATACATACCTAGCTCAATAAGAAACTCAAATCAATTATTTTCATTTTGCGTGTTTGAAGTTATTTTATCTGAAGACCAATCTACCTCTGGCAGATTGAAATCTCCAGTTAAAACAATGGTTCCTAGAAAGTTTTCTGTTAAATTCCTGATTAGCTTAAATATTAGATTGTTTTTTTTGCTAGTACTAGGTTCTCTATAAATACCAATGAATCTCAGTTTAGATGACTTCTGTAAAATAATGTCAACCGCTAATAGTTCTATTGCATCATACTTTTCCTCCATCTCAACTTCAACTACTCTAAAATTATTTTTAATTAATAGAACTACTTCACTTCCTTGTCGTTGCTGTTGATCCCTTCAATAAGCATTAAATTATCTATTTTTGATTATCATTTCATTAGTAGTTGTTTCAGTGAGCCATGTTTCACAAATAAAAGAATATCAACAGCACCATAGATAGGGTCATCTCCTGAATTCAGAACATCAAGCTCGTCTAAGGAGTTAGCAAGGCTTCTTGCATTCATACACAAAATTTTTATACTAGGTATAAGCTTTAATTTATTACAGTGATAATTAAGTCGCATAATATCCTATTTTGAAACATTTAGGGGAGCCTTGAGAGTGATGTCGAACAAAAAAGAATCACCATCAGCAGAATACCGAAGCGAAACCTTTTTGTTCTGCTCTCTAAGCTCCCAAAGTGTGCCAAGCAACTCCTTTTGACAGACTCGCTGTTCCTCATTCAGTGACGGCCTTACATGAACTTTATCAAATTTAGTGACCCCCCTTAGTCGTCCTCTTGAACGTACAGCTCTATTTCTAATGCACTTATTAATAACTCTTATTTTCAGTAGCCTGGGCCGGTCGCCAGCTTTTCCAATACAAAAAAACTCAACTGGATTCTGCAAAATGACCTCTTCTGAATCGCCACTATCCAGAGTCTTTAATAACTCAGCCACATTCTCTCTTTCCTTTTTATAGGAATCACTCTTTGGAAGACCAGATACAACCAGCATTGTCTCATGTTCGCTTCACACCTCCATGCGCTTAAAATAACTGTCAATCATTGGGAAAAGACGTTGCAGAAATCTTTCACCACTAAGTCGGTGTTGACACTAGTAGCTCGTTCCTCCTCCATCCTGGCGAACCTTTTCTCCAAATCTGCCAACTTCTGCTGTAGGTCCGCATTCTCTGCTTCCAGTCTGGCAATTTGATCATCCTTTGTTTCTCTCGGCGTGTTGCAGTGGATGCTTAGTACTTTAACGTAGTGAGTAAAATAGGTTTAACGTAAGTGGGTAAAAACCTTTACAACCTCAAAGTATTACATAACAAACGTGTTGGATATGCGCCGCCAAATCTGCCACCAAACTGCCGCCAAACCGCCGCAAAACTGCTGCCATTTAAAATGGTTTTACCTAATTCATAGTTTATTTTTCTAACTTTACAGTTTACAAAAATGTGTTATTTGGCAAATTTAGCGGCGCACATCCAACACGTACATGACAACTATATCCATCTATCTTGTTTCGTGCTCTCAAATTTTGCTGTGTATAACTTTCGACTGCGCTATAAAATTGTCGTTACTACGGCAAAATGATCCACAGTTATTATAAAATACACGTGACTGTGACTCACTCTGTAATTAATAGGGCCCTGTTTTGATTTCCAGTGATTTTTATCTTGATTATCTTTGTTGATTTCAATGTGCTTACTATTTGGTTGCACTCGCACAGGGTAACATTGGCCTTGTTTTGTCTATCCTGAATTGAGCGAAATAAACAAAATATGCGTTATATAAACCCGTCAGGCTTCTTTTTGTTAGTTTACTTACCTTGTCGAGGCTGTGGCGCAGTGGCAGGTCTTACGTCTTGCATACTGAAGGTCCTTGGATCGAGTCCCCGCTGAGACACACTGCATTGTAATAGTATTCCTTGTTAATATTGTTATATGTAGTATTTGGTGGCGCAATTAGTGCTGAGTAACGTACGCCTTGCGTATGCTGCTTTATGCGAAATAAATAAACTTTTCTTTACTTTTCAACTAAAATTTAAAAAAAATTTAGTCGCCCAGCCTTAATTTTGGATACCGGCTGTTATTTTTACTATGTGCATGGTTATGAAATGAACTGCATATGCCTAGATATATTACATGACGATCTATTTAGTCATACGTAGTTCATTGCACAATTTTAGGAATAGCAAAAACAACAGCCGAGGGCTGGAATTAAGGCCTGGCCGATTTTAAATTACCTTAATCCAAATATAAATAAAACAACGTGTTTTAATAAATGGCTGAATATCTCCAAAAAAAGGAACCTAACTATTGCCCACGTCTGGCTTTAAAAACTCAATGCCAGACCGGTGACTCTTGGAAGAGTCAACTGGTGGTGAAGACTTGCTTGTGCGCCTGCGCTTACGTCGGCGCCCAGTTGAAACTGACCAATAGCAGCAGCGGAGAAACTCCGCCCCAAGCGGAGGAATTGGATCTGAGCCGCCTACAGAGCGACGCCAATCCCAACGGAGTGACCCCGGATCAGGCTTTTGTACGGATTCAAAAGTGCTGCGTGGCCAACACGGACAAATGGATACCCGGTTGCAAGGAAATGTGCCGCTACAACATTACGAAACGAGAGGTATGGGACGTTATTTTCTTTTAGGGAAGTTTAAACTTTCACTATTAATTTTACATATTACAGCATTCTCACTGATTTCCTGATTTGAAAACAATAATTAAATGGTGTAAAGATTAGCAGCTGCAGTTGGCTAAAAGTAAGTGTGAAGTGTTACACACTCAAAATAAAACCCAACATTAAAATTTTGAGTATACTATAAAAGAAAAAAATATTATCAGAATCGAAAGCGATAAAAGATTTTTAGAATTTATAGGGTTAAATTTCTAAAGTATAATTGTACCAAAAACCGAAACAATGTTTAAAAAAAACTATATCAAATGGAATAATAAAGCTACAATAAGTCTAAAAACCTAATGCCAGAGAAGACTAAAACAAATCTCTCTAAAACAAGCAAATTAATATTAGTTTAATAAATTAGTTTACATGTCAGAATCTCTAAAATTTGTAGATCATTGTAAAATAATTTTTTAAAAAGCTTTGGAAACATCTACTTTAATTTTAAGAATTTTAAGTTCAAACTTATTGGGAAATTGATTTCAAGCTTACAACATTTTTGTTAGGTCGCAGCTAAAATTGGCCAATGTATTGTGGAATCCTTAGTTATGTACAAAAAGATATAAATTTATTTAAGAGCATTCAGAGATCTTTTAAAATCCCAATAAAATTCCAGCTATATATTTACGAAATATTGCATCAGTTATTTCCGGCCCAATTTCTAAAGTTTTTGAATTATCAATGCTTTCAGGTACTGTTCCTGATATTTGGAAAGATGCTTTTGTCTTACCTGTGTTCAAAAAAGGTCCAACTTGTTTGAGTTAAAATTATTGTCCCATTTCACTTACTTGTATTTCGTGAAAAAAAAATGGAGAGCATCATTGTTGACTAATTATTTGTCTTCTTAAAAACTAAAAAATTAATTTATCCTGACCAATTTGGCTTTCTAAAACGCAAATTTGTTGGTTTGCAACTGTTATCTACTCTTTGCGATTGGGTAAAAGCAGAAGACCTTTAGACGCAATGTACATAGACTTTTCAAAAGCTTTTGACTCGGTCAGTCATCCAAAACTGTCAAAAAACTTAAAGCTTATGGAATTGGGTATGAACTTTTAAATTGGATCACTAGCTTTTTAACGAATCGCAGACAAAAAGTCGTTATAAATGATGACTCTCTTGGTGCTTCAAACAATTTTGTATCGTCTGATTTTACTAATGTAACCAGTGGAGTTCCTCATGGAAGTGTCCTTGGTCCACTGTTGTTTTTAATTTATATCAATGACTTGCCAGACAGCCTAGACTCAAAAACGTCTATTAAACTTTTTACTGACGATGCAAAGTTTTATAGTGTAATTGATGAAAACACCACACATAATGGTTTTCAAAATAACCTAAACAAATTTTGTTTGTGGGCAAAAACTTGGCAACTTGACATTGCTATAAATAAATGCAACGTATTACATCTAGGATACAACAACATTAAATTTAATTATACCTTAAATAATATACCCATTGAAAGTAAGGAGTGAATTCGCGATTTGGGCATATTGATGGATTCTAATCTTAAGTTTTCACAACATTGTGCGTTTATAGCAGCCAACGCTCAAAACAGTGTTGTAATTCTTTTCGTTCATTTTGTACATCCGATATGTCTCTTTTACGATTAGCATACACTTTCTTTATTCGTCCCTTATTAGAATTTGAAACTTATGTTTGGAATCCGTTTTCTCAAATGAATAAAGATTGTTTTGAAAAAGTTCATGGAACGTTTACTAGACGCTTATATCAAAGATGTTCTTTTTCTTATGTTAGTTATGAAACCAGATTAAAGGAACTGAACTTGGAGAAACTTAAAACCAGTAGAAAACAAAATAAGACACTAATTTGTTATAAACTAATTAATAACTTAGTTGATGCAGATATGAATACATTCTTAAGTATTGATAATAATAGTAGAACGCGTTCCAACGGTTTAAAATTAAAGATTTCTAAAGTTAGATTAGACATATCTAACTATTTTTTTTACTTAAATAGTAAATTTTTGAAACAGTTTACAGTTCGATGTAATTATTTGTATTGTGGGCAAACGTACGGTTTGTAATGATATGCAATATCTAGTTTTCTAAATCAACACATTTGATTTTATTTAAATTTTTTTTTATAGTTAGAGTTGGACATATCTGCTTAAAATTACAGTTAAGAAGTACGGTTGTTGTGTGTAGGATTTTAATAATTTAGATTTATACTGCACGAGGTATTTTATGCTTTAATGGGTTGGTGAAATGGACCTACTGTTCGGCTGATGAAAATGACAACACGGACTGCTGTTTAAAAAATGGTAATGGGTAACTGACTTAAAATCGGCCAACCTTAATTTCGGTAAAAATAGTTTTTTTGCCTTGCGCAAAAATTATGAAATGAAGTGCGTATGACTGGATAGACTGTCATGTCATCTATCTAGCAATACGCAATTTATTCGATAACTTTGCGCATAGCAAAAATAACAGCCTGTGGCCGAAATGAAGCTGGCTGAATTTATCGCAGTTACCCTAAATTTAGCTATATAGATTTTTATAGAATTTTTCTAGAATTCATGGATTTAAATTTATAACGTATAATTTACAGTGCTTTTAGCAAGTTCATTATTTTTTAAGATAAATATGCTATTATCAAAATTATATAATTATACCGAAAAATGTGCAACTCCTATTAAAAAGTAAGTAAAAAATGGCCATCATAATGATCCTCTCCATTTAAATGACACCCTCCATTATAATGGCATAGTAGTCATTTTAATTTGGTGAACTAAATGGAGAGGAAGACATTATAATAGCTATGTATTGATTTTATTTCACTTCATATATACCCACAAGTGTAATACTGTCCGGGCCGCATGAGTTTTACCGTGTTGGTGTAATGTTGGCAGTCCGACACGGTAAAACTCATGTGGCCCGGACAGTATTAGACTTGTGAGTATATATGAAGTGAAATTAAATCAATAAATGGCTATTATAATAATTTCCTCCCCATTTAAATTTGCCGAATTAAAATAACTACTATGCCATTATAATGGAGGTCGCCATTTAAATGAAGAGGCCCATTATAATGACCTACTTTTACTTAGTTTTTTATATAGGAGTTGCACATTTTTCGGTATACTATATATTTTTGCTATTGTAGTTTAAAAAAAATAATTTGAAGTTTGATTTTGTTATTTTGTATCGTCAAAGGCGACCGGCTTCAGTACAATTTTTCTGAAAATTTTACTTCTTTACACAAATTGTTTTATTTTTCTTCTTCACTTTTCGATATTTTTAAGAGTCAATTAAAACATTCCGTTCATCGTGAAGCGATTTCTGCTTTTTGCAATTGTTTCCTTGAGTTATTACTTTTCAACGATAAATTTCTACTCCTAGCTTTCTCACGTAAAAAATTATTATTATTTTGCTAGTATAATCGCTCAACGTATAACTTTATTTAACCTTACTTCACTACAATACATACTTTTGCACTTTGTAAATTCAGCGCACTTAAAATCTTAGTGCATTTGGACGTTAGTATGACGCAAAAAGTCACAATTACTACAAAATCAGCATAACTCTGACTTATAGTGGTTATAATATTGTAGTAAAAGATAAAAAAGTCACAGTTACGAGTATTTTATGACGCTTCTGACTCATTGTGTCAGAGTAACGACGATTTGTTTTACATCAAGTAACAGCTTGCCCTATGTTGTCACCGCTATTACATGTAGCACCATATCCATTATAAATTTAGCAGCATATATTTTCTCTCGAGTTATACTGAAGTTTTTGCCTTTTAAGGTAGAACGATACAGTTGCAAAAATTTTATCAATTTTCCCCAAAACATGTACCCGGGGGTTTTCGGAAGTCCTGATGACGAATCCGACCTCTATTTTTCAATTCGAACCCCCGGGGGCATTAAGGGGGTTGCAACCCCTTCACCCCTCGGGGGCATTACCGGTTTTACCTCAAAACCACCTCAAAACAGGTACTCTGGGTTGAATACAGTATCGAATACTGAACACTTTTTTTAATTAAAAAGTTAAAAATTAAAAAAAAAACATTTTTTGAGGTTATAAATATTGCCCAGGGGGACTCGAACCCACAGTTCCTGTATTCCAAGCTCGACGCTCTAACCACTAGGCTACTGGCCTACCTGATTTAACATTGTAAAAGTTAGTTTTAAACGAACGTTTCGAAATGTAGTTTCTCGGCGTCAAATCAAGAAAATTTAAATGAAAGTTTAGTCAATTGATAGGAATCAGTTTGTTCCCAACTTTTAACACAGCAGTTGCTAGCTAGCCTAGTTTCTAGCAGTTGCTTGCTATTCCTAGCCAGTTTTTAAGTTTTTAACGAAATCTCTACTATCACGTCTTTTTATTTTTTATTCGAAAAATTTTAGCAATAAAACGAAATTAAAAAACTTCAATAGTAGGGGTTTAGCTGAAAATCATTGTGGACAGTACATTTGGTGTATCTAACTTGAGTTAAATGTTTATTACGTAATATAACTCTGGTTCTGTTAAATTTGGAAAAACTGTTTTAAAATGCCTTTTTTTAACGAAGCATATCTCGGCGTGGAATGGCCCACCAAAAATGTTAAAGATACTGAACTGACCGGAAAGAAATATCCTTTCTCTCAGTGTATAGTTTGCTTCTGTCCGTCACGTATGACAGGAGTTATACAAAAAAACTGACAGGGTATCCTAATTAAATTGTTCCACCTTAAATAGGAAAAATATACAAAATTTCTTATATGTTAAATAAACACCCTAACAAACAAAACAACTCACTAAAAATAGATGAACTAAAAACAAACTAGAATACAAAAAAACAATAAAAAACTCACAGGAATCATATACTAAATATTCCAATTGATTATAATTATTGAATTATGCACAATTTGGTAACTACTTTCTTATTTTGAAACTACTTTCAAACTACTGGTTAACTACTTTATTCACTATATGTATTACCTACTTTATTTTTTGCAGGTAAGTAGTTAAGTAGGAAGTTAACTACTTTAAAAAACTACTTAAGTAATTATCCCAACACAATTAAAAAACTTAAACGGAAGCATTTACAATTATTGGTTTTTATTTTATTATTTAAATTGGTTTATGATTTTAGACAGTTTAACATGTATACTTATTTTCTCGTTTTAAAAAAAAAATAATTACGTGGCTTTTTTAATATCAAGTTTTTAAACTTTATGTAGTTTGTGCTATTCCATTTAATTATAAGGTTTTTCTTAAAACTTTGTTTTGCCATTTGCTAGAACTAATTTTTACAAGCTTTATTTATTTTTAAAACCAGAAAGTTTTAAACTAATTTACAAATTTTTTGTTAGTAGTGCTGTTTTTCTAAAAAACAACATTAAGGGCGCGTTCACACCTGATCCCAGTTCCCAGATCCCAGTTCCCGGCTCCTAGATCCCAGCTCCCAGATCCCAGAAACGGACCGTTCACACCTGACTCTTCACTGGGAAAAGAACTCGCGCGCGGAGAGTTGTTTTTGCCAAATAACGATCGTAAGATCGTACATAACAGCACAAAATACTTGTTTAAAACACAAAAAATATTAAAAATGAATTTTTAATGTTCGAAAATAAAAAATCAAACGAAAATTGTAAAAAAAGTAAGTTCAGTTCAAAAAAAAACAAAAAGATTTATTACTTTTATGAATAAATTTATATTTTACAATCGTTTTGATTAAAAAAAAATTAGAATAGTTTTTTAAACTATACAAAACTAAAACTTTTAAATTTGTTTAAGGTCTCTCCAGACAGTTTTTGTTGCAGAGAGTTCAGTAGTAAAACTAATTGCAATAAAGAGCAAAAATTACCATTTTTATTTACAGCACCATTTTTGAATTATTATACTGCATAGAGTATTATAAGATTTTAAGGTATCAAAATGACGAAAAAATTCATCTAATCGGCCAAAAACAGACAACAAACTCTGTTTACAATAATTATATTTTTTGAATCTATGTGAAATAACTTTTTAAAATTATAAAAAAAATTTAAAAAAAACATTATTAAAATCAAAAAAAAATTGTAGCCAAATCTTTTTTGATGTGGTAAATTCATCTAGGGACCTTTCAAAAATTTGACCACGCGCTGAATTGACTTATGCCATGCCTTACTACGGGATGATAGCTCTAAAGCGATTTATAAAACAAAACCCTCTGAAAATAAATCGATAAAAAAACAAAAACGTAGGACCATCAGAAATATCATGTGTGTTAAAAAATAACAAAAAGATATCTGTGGCCCTCCAAAAAAATTATAAATTTCAATAGAAAATATATACTTAGCTTTAAACTTTACCAAATTAAATTACATCGAAAATTTTACTTAGAATTTTGAAAAATTAACCCATTTTCCACGAAAAAATTGTATATTAAACTATAAAATACAACAATATTCAGTTTAAAAAGAGGGTAACTGTGTGTCTCTATTGGAAGTATTTTTCAAATAAAATAGTGAGCACTAAATATTTTTAAGGGCTTTAAAAAAAAGTTTTGTTAAAATCAAATTTTCAGATATCAATTATTCTTCAACTAGTGCCAGTAATATAATAATAAATATGCACTTCAGAATCGTGGTATTTTTGCCTTTTTAACATCTTATATTAATTTTTTAGGGAAACTCGTAATTTCGCGTAGATCTGTATGCCGAAACTGCGATTTTCCATACTTAAGAAAACTATCCAAAAAAACAACGATTTTTGCACGAGCTTGGCTTAAGGTCTCTCCGGACAGTTTTCTTAAGTATGGAAAATCGCGATTTTTGAGATACGAGATCTGGTGAAATACAGTAATATTTCACTAAAAAATTAATATAAGTGTTAAAAAAGGCAGAAATATCACTATTATAAAGTGAACATTCATTATATTATTGGTAAGAAATTTAAATAATTGATATTAAAAATCAAATTGCAATTAAATTTTTTTAAGCGCCTTAAAAAATATATTTTGACTGCACACTATTTATTAAAAAAATACTTCCAATAGAGGAGACACCGTTACCATTTTTCACGTACATAAAAATTAAATTGAATACTGTTGTATTCATGGTTTAATATACAGTCTTTCCGTGAAAAATGGGGGTTAATTTTTCCAAAATTTCGGTGAAACTTCTATTTAATTTTAATTTGGTAAAAAAAATTTAAAGCTTTAGATAGTATATTTCCATCCAGAAATTTGACTAATTTTTGGAAGGCCATCATATCATTTGTATTTTTTAACGCATAAATAGTTTTGTCGTGCGTCGTGCGTTTTATCAATTTCTTTTTCAGAAGGGTTGTTTATAAATCGCTTTTAGAGCTCATTTATTCGATGGTAGCAGTGGCATAGTCGGTTAGCGCATCGTCAAATTTTTTAAAGGTCCCTAAGATCGATTCCCACATAAAAAACATATTCGGCCACAAATTTTTTTTTTTTTTGATTTTTAATACTGTTTTTTTTTTTACATTTAAAATTTATTTACATAAATTGAAAAAATATCATTATTTGTAAAAAAATATCCGTTGTTGCTTTTCTGTCAATTAGTCAAATTTACGTCATTTGAATATCTTAAAACATGATAATACTTATAAGTATAATAATTCAAAAGTAAATTGTGTGTAAATAAAAATGGGTAATTTTTGCTCTTTATTGGATTTGGTTCTTCTGCTACTGAACGCTCTGCTATAAAAACTGTCCGGATAGACCTTAAGCAAGATAACAAAAACATTAAAGCGGAACGTTATAGATTAAAATCGTATGTACAAAGCATTGTAAAATTGTATGTACGAATACAAAATAATTCTTAAAAACATAAATAAAAAATTTAAAAAGAATTTTAATGTGATAAATTGAATAAATCAAGATAAAATGCTAAAAATCAAATCTATTTTAGAAAAAAGAACGTAAGACTTTATTACATTTATAAATAAAAATCCATATTTTAAAAACGTTTTGATAACATAGATAAGCTTTCCTAAACCGAAACTTTAAATTTGTTTAGAAACATTGTTGAAATTAATCAAATCAAAAAATTTATTTATTGAAACACGTGATAAAATACAACACTAATGACAAATTAGGCGAGCAAAAGGCTAGACAAAGCGCACGCTTAGTTAATCCGAATAAATAAAAGCTTAGACTTGGTTAACATAAATCACTAAGTCCATATTATCAACACCTCTAAAGTCTTTAGTGATTCCTAGGTTAATACATTTTTTTCAATTAGTTCAGCTTTTTATTACTTTTGTGAAAACTAAAATTTTTTATACTTTAATTGACATAATTTTCAGAGTATTCAAAATTTTAAATTCGTGACCTCTTAAATCACAACAATTAGTTAATTTGAGTATAGAGTAAGAATTTTTCAAATTTTAAATCTACATAGATTATTTACAATTTTAAATAACTATACAAAGATCAAATTCCAAGCGGCGTTGTTCCAAGTTTTACTTTAAAAGAATCCAGTATGTGGTTGGAATTTTTGTAGGATAATGTGGCACGTTTGACATAAATGCCTTGAGCTAAATCCCTGTACCTTTTCCAAACATTTTATATCGCCTATTTGGTACTGGATTTTAAAAATTGGCGAACACGATTCTAACAAGACCTTATATACAATTCATAAAGCACTGCAACAAGAATATTAGGATTGTTATTGTTAAAAGAATGTAATATAAGCGAAGATCTATAGTAAGCTCCAGCAATTTCATGCAGTGCCGACTGAATTTCAAGTCGCTGTAAGGCAAACACCAAGATCTTGTATTGAATTTGTTTGATTCGATTTTTGTTCTATCGAAATAGAAAGTTCTGCTCTTCAATTTTTCCCGTTCTGCGTGCAAAAAACCTTGCATTTGTTAAATGCAATATTTAATTGCCACGTTTTAGTCCAACTAAAAAACTGTTTTAGCGATTCACTGTTGTGTTAGCTAACACGATTGTGTTAGCTATGTTTTTGTTGAAAAAACAAAAATTTTTGTTCTATATTCGTTCGCCCACCTGAAGAAACAGCACAAAAAAAAGAGCAACGCGTTGTGACAATGCGCAAAAGAAGTTGCAAAAATCGAGATTGTGCAGCTGTTGTGTGTCCTTAATTAACATAATTACCAAACATCTATTACATCCCAAAGCCTATATGCACGCAGTGAGCGTGTGCTACAGTAATGCGCAAAGACGCCTCTGCTCCCTTTTTTTAACTTCTTTAATAGAATACCAATCAGCGTTTCAAATCTCTTCTGGGGAACTGGGATATGGGAGCCGGGAAACAGGTGTGAACACCTGCTTCCGCTGTTTCGGGGACTTGCGAACACGGAACAAGTGTAAATTTGCTTTAAATGCACAACTATACACTATTATATTATAACAATATTAAAAACAGTAATTATCAGTATTATCACAATGTAGCTTAGCTTGTCTCAGTCGAATTCGATCCAGGGACCTTGAAAGACATACGTTCTTTCACTTCGCCACAACTTCTGTTTTCTATAGTGTTTAAAAGAATTCTAAATATATTTTTCAGGTATTTCACCTGCTCCCTACATTGTGCCGTGGCCAAATGTCAGTTCTGCGACTTTTGCTTAATATTGGTGATGTGTTAATTTCCACTGTTCCGGAACGCACTGCACAGGGTTCAACAGTGTCAACAGAACTGGTCTAAAAGTCGAACTCTAGTGGACAGTCGGGGGATATGTGAATTCCTGCCGAAAGATGGGAAGAAGAAATGAAATAACTCGAAGAATTCTTGGGTGGAAAAAATAGATTGCAAAGTCCGAATTCATTTCGTCCAATGTGTCCAACAGTAAAGAACAAAAGCAGATTGTTATTTCGGGTTATTTAAAGGTGTAGTATTCATGGTGTATTTTTTATTGTTGTTTAATTAATACTAATCGATGTATCAGGTCACACTGAGAAAATTTTTTTTAGACTAACAATTAATTCCAAGGGTTAACGAGTTATTAACAAGACTACCGCTTGGTCATATTTCCATAGTTGTTTTTATACACCATTTTCCAAAAGATAACATTTCTAGTGAACGAATATTAACAAAACTTTATAGAATTCATGCTAGAGTACCAAAACGCTTAAATTTAAATTTGGCTGAATTCAAAAAGTAGTAAATAAATAATACCTTTTTAAAATCATCAGATTCCAAAAATGATGTATGGTGTGTTTTAGAGTATTTTCTATTATAAACTAATAAATGTAAGCTTTAAGTAAGCTAAATGATTTTTAAATGATAATACCAGAATAACAGCAAAAAAACCGCACACCAACTTTAAAAACACTTTTTAATGGTTGTACTGGTTTAATACTTTTTGACTTAAACCAATATTTAAAACTCAAGCTTTTTGGTACCCTAGCATGATTTCTATTAAAGCTTTGCTGATCATTTGTTCAATAGAAACGTTTTTTTAATGGTGTATAACAAAATTGGAAATAACCAAGTGGTATTCTTATTAATAACTTTTTAACCGTTGGGAAATAATATTGGTGTAATACAATTTTTTTTCAGTTTGACATGATACATCGATTAAAGCTAAAGTCTGTCAGGTTGAAATTAAGGGCGTAACCGCTCTCCGCCAGGAAAAAATAAACAATAAACCCTCGAGCGAGAAAAATTAAAAAAAAGTTTTCAGCGGTTATGTAACCAATTTGCGTCATGTGTTTCTCTGCATGTGATATTTTCTCAAAGAACGAGTGGTTACTTTACCACTCATCTTTTTTCGCCCTGATAGAATTTATCTTTAGTATTAATTAAAAAAGAAAATAAAAATACACCACGAATTAAATACTTGTTGTTTTTTTTTCAATTTTTTTAATTTTAAAAGTTTCTAGCAATACTAACTGAACGAGTACAGTAT